>OZ018319.1:57314403-57619403 GCA_963969495.1 Ceratothoa steindachneri | reverse complement strand
TGAAGGACGGGTTTTACCATGTCCGCCTCCACCCCAAGGCCCGCCCGTGGTTCGGAATCCGATGCGACAACCGATCCTTCCGCTTCACCCGCCTTCCTATGGGTTTTAACGGCGCCCCTTTCCTGATGCAGAAACTTACCTCTACAACGATGAACCAGCTCGCTTCTGATCACGGCATACGGGTTTACACGTACCTGGATGACGTACTCTGCATTGGTCGTAAACGCGCCCTTCGGGCATTCATGAAGACAATTGAGCGTAGCTCAATTAACGCGAACTGGCGCAAGTCATTAACTACGCCCGTCAAGCACATCTCTTACCTGGGCTTCCGCATCGATCTGAAACTCAAGCGCATCCAGCTTACCACCTCTATGCGGGACAAGACCCGCTCGGCCCTCCGCATCATGTCCTCGCGACCTGTTTCCCGCAAGGCATGGTCGCGCCTCGCGGGCCTTCTTAACTTCATCCTGCCAGCACTTCGCCTTCCTTTCTGTTGGGTACAGCTCTGCTACCTGCAAGATGCCCACCCGAACCCGGCCCCCTTTCTTCATCTGTGCCGCCTCATCCACAGTCGGTGGACTCGTTTTCGGCCACCTAAAGGAGTCGCTCCGGCGCTCTACGTCGACGCTTCTCCCTGGGGGATTGGCTGGTGGTCACAGGGCGCTTCTATGGCCCTTGACTGCCGCCAGTGGGACTTAAGGATTTTCGAATTGGAATCCTTAGGTCTTATCCTCTCTACCCTCTTCGCTCCCCGCGCCCTCACCTATGTGTCGGAGCGGGAGCGGACGTCAAAACCCATGCGGCGGCGGTGGCGGGAGATGCGGAGCTCAGTGCGCCAGTCCACGTTGAGCCTAACGTCTTGGAGGAACCTGCGGGCCCGCTCGAGTCCGAGCTGCAGGGCGTCGCCGACCAACTCGTCGGGGCGCCGGGGTCCTGTACCATGACCCGTACGCAGGGGGCGGCCTAGCCGCTGTGGATCTATTGAGGATCCTGGCATCGTACTCGATGCCTGATTCGATATACATATATATATATACATATATATATATATATATATACATATATATACATATTTATATATATACATATATATACATATATATACATATATATACATATATATACATATATATATACATATATATACATATATATATATATATACATATACATATACATATACATATACATATACATATACACATATATATATATATATATATATATATATATATATATATATATATATATATATATATATATATATATATATATATATATATATATATATATATATATATATATATATACATATACATATACATATATACATATACATATACATATACATATACATATATATACATATACATATATATACATATATATATATATATATATATATATATATATATATATATATATATATATATATATATATATATATATATATATATATATATATATATATATATATATTTATATATATATATATATATATATATACATATACCAGCTAAATCTTGGTTATTAGCTTATGAAGTTAACCACCTTCTAAGCAAAATTGCACGTCGGGCGCAGGCGCTTTACCTAGTTTAAGCTCATAGTTAGGACTTTTCTCAATGTTGAATAATACTGTTTGGTATCATTTTAAAGCAGACCTTTGAAGCTTTTATTTAAACCCAATTGTGAATCTTTCTGCTAAAGATGGAGGTCACTACAGCTCATAAAACCAATAAAAGTATACATTTTTACATAATTTACGCCTAAACTATGTTCTTTCTTTCAGCCTTGTGGCATCTAGAAACACCACAGACACAAAGCAAAAGTACTACAATACTCAGCTGACTGTAAGCTTTCAGAAAATGTATAACATACCCATATCATTTCAATGTAAGATTTCAATGTAAGAATTCAATATATAAGGCTATGGTGGCGGTAGCCATCTTTGCCAATTTTAAACTTTTGATCTTGATGACCTAGTTGTCATGTAATACCTATTGTTATAGGTTTACTGTGGTGGGACGTCCATTTCCCAAGTTTTTTTTGAGATAGCAGATCAAAGTGAAGGTCAACTGAAGGTTAAAGATGAAATTTGGAATAAGACTTGCTCCAGTTAGTAGTAACCCCAGTCCACTACAGCAGAAATAGTAGAGCTGCCAGGTAGATATCACTCCACCCTGCAGTTCTACCAACAAACAAATCCAAAATATAAACAACCAATGCAAGGTTGGTTTTACTCCTAAGATTATTCTATCAACACACACATTTACATCAATTGTCTGGTTTCATATTTAATTTGCTTTGGATGAAGTACTGTGGAGTGGTTAAGACCTTTTTTAGTGGCTAGCTAACTAGCTAGCAGTAACTGATCACTAGCCTAGCTAGCACCAGTGAAATCTTTAAACATCCATAACTCTTCACATAAATGGGCTACAGACTTACTTTTTGTTTTGACATTCTCAGTTAATCATGCTCTACAATACCTTAGTTTTACCGAAACTGGAAGTAGAATTTCGTGATATTTTCAACTTCTGGTTTCGACAAAACTAATTTCGTGGTGTTGTACCGCATGATTAGTTGTGAGTGTCAAAATAAAAAGTAAGTCTCTAGCCCATTCCTGTGAGGAGTTATGAATGTTTAAAGAATTAGCTAAATCACTAAAAGTTTTAAGTAAAATCACAGGAATGACGTATTTTTTTTAGCATGCTCAGAAAATTCTGAGGAATTATTATAAATATACTTGTATCAAGACCAGCGGGGTCCTTTAAAATAATTTATAATTATAGTATATAGTGTCTTTCATTTGATGCAGATGCTTATATAGGTTGGTTATGTTTACAGATGCCATCCACATCCACACCCAGCAACATTTGCCTAGGATAGCACATTCTGGAATCACAGTGGTATGTCCTAGATGTATTTGAATTGTAGGCCTACACAGTATTGTAATTCAAATGCTCTTTGGGACAGAAAAACATTTATGTAACTATTTTGAATTTATGTTGCAGTTGAAACTTGAATAGATATATGTCTGTATATCATATTTTTGTATGATAAGCTTTCCAGGTGCCCAGCTAAATCTTTGTTATCAGCTCATGAATTTAACCACCACTTAAGCAAAGTTGCACGTTCGACGCAGGCGCATTACCTAGTTTACGCTCATATTATG
The DNA here is from genome assembly GCA_963969495.1 of Ceratothoa steindachneri. Lineage (NCBI taxonomy): Eukaryota > Metazoa > Arthropoda > Malacostraca > Isopoda > Cymothoidae > Ceratothoa > Ceratothoa steindachneri. The sequence goes on along the minus strand of OZ018319.1, from coordinate 57,616,231 downwards.
ACTTTTCTCTATGTTGAATAATACTGTATTTGGTATCATTTTAAAGCAGACCTTTTAAGCTTTCATTTTAACCCAATTGTGAATCTTTCTGCCAAATATAGAAGCCAACAAACAACCAAGTGAAAGCCCAACACCGAAAAAAAGACGAATGGCGTGCATCATCTATTGTTCTGATGATAGTGATAAGCTAGTTTTTGTACATGTCGATTCTTGCAAAACTTTGCGTAGAGTAGCTCAGATAAGAAATCATGAGCCCATTATTGAACTGGCAAAAGACGTTACTAAGGGATAGGTTCCAGCAATCTATTACCACAGGAAGTGTCGCAGTATCTTCACCATGAAGAAACTGCTTGGTGCTATCCAAGCGAAAAGTTCATGTGTCATTGTCTCTGTTGAAGAGGAAAAAACTAAAAACAACTCGACGGACCCCAAGCACATCGCGAACCTATGATGTACAATGCATATTTTGTCAAAAAGTCAGCAAATATGCCAAAGGAAAGAACACTAGAGAACGATTGGTAAAGTGTCAGCAATTGCGTGCAGATGAAAAAATCCGGATTGCAGCTCAAAATAAAATGGACAGCCGGATCCTTTTAGTAGTGAGCAGAGACTTGGTAGCAGCTGAAGGGAACTACCACAGATAATGCTACAGAAACTACACAAGAGGAGATTCCCACAAATATATGTCCTATGAAGAGGCAACCAGTGATGATGATGATAAAGATAGTGCTGCCTAGCAGTATCAAGCTGCTCTGAACCTGCCCTATAGTGAGCTCTCCCTCTTCATCAGAACAGAGCTTTTCAGCAGCTCTCGAGTGACGACAATGACTGAGCTCACATCTAGACTGGTTGCATCAATGAACTCCAGAGGAATTGCCCAAGTGAAGGAATCAACCATGAAGAATTTCCGCCGAAAGCTGGAGAGTGAGTTTGCTGGAGCCTTGCACATCTTCCCTGATTTAAATGGAAAACTCCTCATCTATCCAAATAACCTGTCCACAAGGGAACTAGCCAAACAAAATCAGTCTATCAAAAGTGAGCTCCAGATCCTGAAAAGTGCCAGTGAGCAGGATTGTGTAGCCAAAGCAGCCATCAAATTGAGAGCGGAAATCAAGAGTCAAGAGGTACCTCAAACGTGGTCACCTGAAGTCAAACCAGAAACAGAATGTCCGACCATTCCAGCATCGTTCACCGTCTTCCTTTGCTATCTACTCAGAGGCTCTAATGATCCTGATCATGCAGCCTCGAGTTAAACGACTAATGCAATCATTTGACTGGGACATAGTATATGCAGTGACCGTTGGAAAAATCAAGCCTTTCAAGCACATTGTGCAGCCATTAAGCGTCAAGTCGTTAACAGGCAATGTAGAGTTGATAAACATCCTCAACGGACTTGGGCACAGTGTATCCTATTCTCAGATGGCAGAGATTGAAACTGCCTTGTGTTTTCAGAAGCTCTCGTCATCAGGGAGACACACAGCTTTACCAGGTAACGTCCATCCAAGAACTTTCACAACTTTAGCCTGGGACAATATTGATCGTCTTGAAGAAAACATCACTGGTGAGGGAATATCTCACAGAGTCAATGGGATTGCTGTGCAAGCAAAGACAGTCAACCAAGTTCCTATCCAACCCATGGCCAGTGTTGTCAAAACAAAGAAAAGAAGTATTGATGCACCCCTGCCAATATTGCCAACTTATAATGCTGGACAACGGGTGGGGCCACCCCAAAGCAAAAGTACAGATGTTGATACTGCTGAAAATACTCATCTTGCCAGAGATAAAAACCAGTCACTCAGCAATATCCTGACTCGAGGTGAGATAACAGTCATCCCTGAAAATGTAGGTTACCTGCCTACCATCAATGCTCCAGCGACACAAATGACTACAGTCAATGAGGTGCTTAACCAGTCAGTGAGATTGTCTGCGTATTTGACCAAGCCCTGTATGCAAAGGCTGCTGAGATCACATGGAAACATTACAACAAGTTTCAGAACAGCATTATCAGGCTTAGGGTATTCCACACCACTTGCACACTGATGGAAATCATTGGAAAACGTTTCCAAGATGCTGGACTCCAAAACCTCTGCATTGGGTCTAGTGTGATTGCAGAAAGCTCCATCCTTGGTGTTATGGATGGCCGCAAGAACAACAGAGCCATGCGACTACACAAGCTCCTGTATGAGGCACTCATGCGGCTGACATGGAATGGGTTTCCTGCCTTGGTTGGAAGCCACTCACATGAATGACATGGTTCACCTGGTAGAGACACTGAAGAAAATTGACTCTCTTGGGAACAGCATCTCCCAAGAACCTTTGAAGGAGGTCCTCTACAGTTGCTCTTGCACACGGATCATGGAACTGTTTGAAGTGTACCGCAAGTTCCTCAAAGATGGAAACGGCAGCCTCTGATCCTTTTGGATGTCCTATTTAGACATGATTGAAATCTTGTTGGGCTCATCCGAGCACCCAGAGAAGGAAACTGGATGCTACACCTGGCAAGCATTCATCCAATGATCCCCTGGTGTTTTGCATAAGATAGGATGAATTATGCACGGTACCTCCCATATTACTATGCTCAGATGTCTCAGCTGCCTATCACACACCCAGATGTGTACAGGGAATTCATGAATGGGGGCTTCTCAGTTCACCTTGACGCGACAAATCCCTTTGGTTGAATCCCTGTTAACCTAGCCATAAAAGAAACGGTGAACAAAGACAGCCAGACAGCCAGGCAGCCAGAGGGACAAAGGGATTCAGCTTGAAGCCAGGAGCTATGAGTAAATATTATCTAACGGCTGAGTACAGAAGCATGTACCTCAGAAAGTTGAGAGAACTGACAGGCCAAAGTATGTCGAAAATGTCCCAACCAGATCTACAGGGTCCAAGGATCAAAAGAAATGAAGCAGATGTCCAGTTTCTCAGTGACTTTATGGAGAACTGGCTCACTCCTTTGTCCCTTCATTAGACTGCTCTGGTTAGCCTGTCAACTGGATTCTGGGCTTCACCTGATGTAACAAGGGATCTCTTGAGGGCTCGTGAGATCGGGGAAGAGGCCTACCAGGTTTTCAAGCAAACCAGGCTAGATGATAACTCCTCTTCAAAATTCTATGACACGAAGACCAAGCAAAGTCTGAAGACATTCTCTAGTGTCAGCAAAAAGACATCTCATGGGAAGAAAGAAAAAGAGGTGGTCTCAAGGCAGATAGAAACCTTTTAAGTCACATGCTCCTGGTGGCTGAACACAGGAAGGTGAACATGAAGGATGTCCTTGCCCACCCACTGGGTCCACTGACATGGGCACTGGCAAATGCTGATGGATCTCTGCGAAAAAAAACAAGGCTGACTTGCCAGAGAGTTTGAAAACAATGCGTCTCCTGTAGAACACATCCCGACACCATCTACAACCAGCATTGATGAGATGAGCCTCGTCCCCAAACTGGATGACAACAACAAGACCTTGCACATATTGCAGAGTTAGCCTTAACCTATGTCCTTCACGAGGGAGGAGAAAGTGAAAGGATTTATGTGGGGTTTTTTTGTCTACCGCCAGACTTCAATCAAAGATGCTGAACGATTAAACTGAGGTAGAGACATCACTCTCCAGTACAAGAACCTCGCAGGTGGACACCATATCCAGCAATGGAGAACATTCCTTTGCAGTTCCTTCAACAAGACCAGTTTCATCAAGTTTATGGTAGAAGAGTGGAAATGCTCACGGTACAGAGAAATGCTACATGGCAAGGTGTTGTACATGACCTGTGAGGAAACCTGCTACAGGTGACAGAGGATGAGTGTGAGGAAGTATCAGAGCTGTACTCAACACATGAAGAAGCTGACATTCGCCTAATACTGCATGCACTGGATGCAGCACACGCAGGCTTAATGGCAGTTATCATCACAGCAGAGGACACTGATGCTATGGTGCTTTGTCTTGGCTCCCAGAAGGACATCTATTATCCAATATACCTGAAGTGTAGGACACAGAACCGCACGCGGTTTGTTGACATCAGCAAACTGCGAAGTTCACTTGGAGACGCCGTCTGTGACAGTCTAATTGGCTTACATGCTTTCACAGGCTGTGACACTGTCAGCGCATACGCTGGTCGAGGGAAGTTCAATGCCCTGAAGATGGTAACAAAATACACTACCTGCCAAGAGACTTTTAGTCAACTGGGGCAGTCACGGAGTATGAATCATGAACTCTTACATAAAATTGAATGGGTTACCTGCCACATGTATGCTGCTAATAATAGCAGAACTTGCGAGGTCAACGAACTGCGCTACCAGTTTTTCAGTACGAAAAGGGGAGAAATTGTGTCCCACCAGTTGCCACCCTGTAGAGACAGCCTCTTTATTCATGCACAACGAGCCAACTACCAAGCAGTAATCTGGAAGTGTTGTCTGCAGGCTAACCCAATGTTGCCGAGCCCTACTGGGCATGGATGGGCGGATGATGATGGCAAACTGGCAATAGATTGGATGCACTCCTCGCCTGCACCATATGTGGTCTTGGAACTACTGACATGCAAGTGTTCGTTCATGCACAATGCCAAGGTGCACGTGACTATCAAATGGTCTGACATGCACATACATGTGGAGGTTACAGACGTGTAGTAACCGGAAACAACAGGATGATCCAGAACCTTATTTTGATGCAGGAGAGTCAGACGACGAGAATGACACAGTGTGGTAATTCTAGACTTTTGGGGGATAGTGTTAAGGTTTTGCACACTCGACTCTGGGGTGATCAACAAATCCAAAAAGCTAAGCAACCACATACCATATCCATATCGCATCACAAACAACACTGTATTTGAGATAACTGAAAGTATTATCTGGATGTTATTATTGTTTAAAAGATTAAAATAATACTTTATAATCATAACTAAGTTGTTTCCTATTTCACTGTGGTATTCCTTAGTTCATTGTGTATTTAAAAAAATGTAGCCTATAGAGATGACTATGTAACTTAACCAGCTAAGTCAAGTTTGTTTGCTGTAAAAGGCGACTTGAAATACCTTAGGGCTCACAGTCACCTCTCACAATAACATAATATTTATACATTTTCTGAAACCTTAGTTGTGCAAGTATTGTAGTACTGTTTATGCATCCTTGGTGTTCTGATCTAAAAAATAACTTTGGAAATGGACTTCTCACCTCTGTAAACCTATAAAAAGAGGTATATTACTTGCCCTTTTAGATCGTCAAGATCAAAAGTGAAAATTGGCAAAGATGGCTACCGCCGCCATAGCCTATATATTGAATTCTTACAATGAAATGATATGGGTATGTTATACATTTTCTGAAAGCTTACAGTCAGCTGAGTATGTAATACTTTTGCTTTGTGTCTGTGGTGTTTCTAGATGCCACAGGGCTGAAAGAAAGGACATAGTTTAGGCGTAAATTGTGAAAAAAATGTATACTTTTATTGGTTTGAGGAGCTGTAGTGACCTCCATATTTGGCAGAAAAATTCACAATTGAGTTTAAATAAAAACTTAAAATGTCTGCTTTAAAATGATACCAAACACAGTATTATTCAACATTGAGAAAAGTCCTAACTATGAGCGTAAACTAGGTAATGCGCCTGCGTCTAACGTGCAACTTAGCTTAGGTGGTGGTTAACTTCATGAGCTGATAACAAAGATTTAACTGGGCACCTGGAAAGCTTATCATACAAAAATATGATATACATACATATATCTATTCAAAAAATATAACGCCTTCGTCCCTTTCGGGGCTACTGAAATCGGGTCTGGCCCATGGATTAATGTGAGATTCCTCTTTTCGACGAGAAAGCCAGGAAAATGATTCCGTGGACTGGTGTCTTCACTGTGACGGGAGAGGCTGAGAGAATGAGGGAAACCAAATTCGAAAGCAAATTCAAGCGGAATCAATCCACCGATGATCTAGTGTTAGCTATTACCCAGGATGAAAGAAAACGGTACTACTGTGAAATCTATGTGAACAAAAGGATATAGATACATAACATCGTAAAACAATGTGTATAGAGGGGTTGGACAAAATAATTGAAACATGTTAAATAACAATTTTATTATTTAATATTGAGTTGGTCCTCCTTTGGCAGCAATAGCTGCTTCAAACGTCGATGAATAGAGTTATAAAGTTTGGACAGTGGCTATTGGAATTTTAATCCATTCCTGAAGCAGAACCTGTTCGAGCTCTTTCAGAAATGGTGTCAGGGAAAGTGGTTCCTTATTTGCTGCTCCAAAATACACCGGAGATGTTCGATAATTATAATGCTTTTTGTTGTTTTTGTAATAACATTGTAACTATTCGGCCGATTCTAACAAAATTTGAAACACTTATGTTGTCTTGCATTCTCTTTCGAAAGATATAATTGCCAAAGTCCTACCAATGTTAGCCCGGGAATTATTTTGCTTTGGCAATAACATCATAACTAGTCAGCCCATTCTAACGAAATTTGAAACCCTTATGTTGTTTTACATTATCTTTCGAATTATTTAATTGACCACGTCCCCTCAAGGCTAACCTGGGAATTACTTTGTTTTGGAACCCTTATGTTCCGCCCACTCTAACGAAATTTGAAACCCTTATGTTCGGCCCACTCTAACGAAATTTGAAACGCTTATGTTCGGCCCACTCTAACAAATTTGAAACCCTTATGTTGTTTTACATTCTCTTTCGAATGATACAATTGGCAAAATTCTCCCAAGGTTAGCCAGAGAATTATTTTGTTTTGGTAATAACATCATAACTAGTCGGCCCATTCTAACGAAATATGAAACCCTTATGTTGTTTTACATTCTCTTTCGAATGATTTAATTGACAAGGTCCCCTCAAGGCTAACCTGGGAATTATTTTGTTTTGGCAGTAACATCATAACTATTCGGCCGATTCTAACGAAATTTGAATCCTTATGTTGTTTTACATTCTCTTTCAAATGATAGAATTGCCAAGGTCCTCCTAAAGTTAGTCCGGGAATTAATGAAAGTTTGGAAGGTTATAACGTCATAAATCAGAATGAGTGAGAGCACGCGACCTTTTGGTCAGCAGAACTTGTTTTTCTTGTTTCTGGTATGCAGCATGACTGTTAAAACAGTTATTCTCGACCCATTAAACACAATAGTTTTTGTTCGCTCTCCAACAATTTGCCCTCTTTGGAAGTCAGAAAAGTTACTCATTTTGACATACTGATGCACAAATGTGCCTAAAAAATGAAAGGAAAGGTCTTAGTTATTGATTCAAGTATAGGATATCTGCAGTGCATATACCTAAGATTTATGTACCATCGTGATTCTTATTTATGTCTAAACGTTGGCGGCAATAGGAGGTTCGAAATATCACGTTTCCATTATTTTGTGCAACACTTGTATACAAATAAAAAGCGGATTTTTTCACGTTACCTGGTACTTGCTCTTCATTAAATTTCATCTCGACGGAATGCGGGATAGAGGAATGGGGAATGAAGGATGCCAAGAAACGTTGATCGCCAAGATTTCGAACGTTAGATGTCACGTGACCGCCGTTCACCAAAATTTCTAAATTACCCGAGCCCGCCATCGAACCATCGACTGCAATAAAAAAGCAAGAGGCTTTCTTCATATGTACATAATTAACCTTCAAATTTGGAAATCATCCACAAAGATTCTTCACCAATAAAATGAAATGTACAATTTTTAATTATTTCTTAAATTTATTTACGACTAATACATCGCCCACACTCGCTATGATACACAAATACTTATATATATATATATATATATATATATATATATATATATATATATATATATATATATATATATATATATATATACGACTTGGCCGTATGGCAGGAGGCATTATTCTTCATGAAAATTGAAAATTGCACGTTGGATATCGGAGGCTCGCAGATGAGGCAAAGCACAACTAGCCCAGTGCTTTCTACCGAAAGCACAGTCAAGACCATGACACTTCTTTCGCCTAACCTCAGTTTTTGGTGCAATTGACAAATAACACTAGGTTACCAAAAAATAATCTTCAAGTCGTCTAAGTATTTTCAACTGAATTAGAACAATTTTGCACCTCTGAATCGGAAAATGACACTCGTTTCCTCCAATCAGGTCAGGTTTTTGTGTTAAGTCGATTAAAAAAAAAGATTTTATAACTAAATCGATTACATTTTTGTGACATTTTTGGGTATTTTTGTTAGTATTTCTCTTCCGAAATAAGTTTTTAAGATAAAAAAATTGATTAGTGTACATTGAATAGTAGACATTGATAAAGGTAAGTACATGTAAATTGGATATTAGGTCATCATTATTCTGAAGTCAGATCATTAACTTCTGTTTCTTCGAACTCCTAGAATACTCATCTGTAGTCTGTTCAGAGTTCAACAGGGAACAGCCATCATGACTTCATCCCAGCGTTATTGATACCTGGTCTACATCTCTTTCATGTCCTGATGGAATCTCTTTCCTTGCTAATCGCTCATTGATTCCAGATTCTCAGAAAACCAATCCATATGTGAAAATAAGTAATGCATTTTATGCTCATTTTACATATGAGGTGCTTGAAAACAGTCAGCATATTGATGACAAGTTATGTGTAGCTCCTGGTCTTCTTGTTGCTAAGAAAGTTCTTCACGACCAAAACAAGAGCCTTCCACGGTTCCAATTCCACTTCGTTCATTGAGTTTTCAAACTCTGTATCTCTGATGAGCTGACGCAATTAAAGACCGACAAGGATATCAGTTTTGAACTTCTCCGTGGTCACTCTTGGAAAAGCGTGGCACAAGTAGTGAAGCAGCTACCATCCTTGTCCAAAGCTTTGGTAAACTGTTTGATCAAGCCGAGCTTCATGTACAGCGGTGGGAAGAGTATCCTATCTCTGTCCACCAGGGGGTTGTTTATGACGTTCCTTGCTATGCATGACACCAATTCCTACCGTAACAGGTCAGTCCTTCTTCTTATAATGCTGAGCTCAGTTCCTACTGTCCCACATGCATAGAAAGTACGGGTACTTTGGCGAACCCGGACTGTTGTCCCAACAAAAAGTTCATCTTCGGTTCAACAAAAATCAACCACTCATGCTGATCAGACCAAATTTTCTCCAGCACATATTTCACCGATTCCTACTTCTCTTTCAGTGTAGTCGAGTGAGCGAGGGTTACAGAGGCAAACTGGTTGCCGTTGTGTAGCAGAATACATTTCAGCGATCGCTTGCTGCTGTCAATGAATATTCTCCAATTTTCGGGTTGGTACTGCGGCACTTCAAAAAACTGCAGAAGCTGCGCAATATCTTTACAGTACACTAATTCCTTCTCTTTAGAAAAAAATTAGGTACGTTTGATGTTTGTTGCGGTAGAAGGTGATGCGAACGCTGTCGGAGAGGATTATTTTTCCTTCAATTTGGACGCCAACAGGTCAGCAGAGAACTTTGAGAGACTGAGATCGCAAACTAGATCATTTAACTCCTTTGGGGAAAAAAGATGTGGAGCATCATCGTCAAAAAAAACTTCTTCATTTTTGTCAACACTAGAGGAGTCTTCGTCAATAATGCCAGGTACTGGAATTTCATCACAATGAAGTACAGATCACCGTGATGATTGAACAGCAGAATACTTGAGGCTGCTCCGGTTCTTTCCTAGTTAGCACTCGCCTGTACTTCAGCCCACATCTTGTTTCTTCTAATGCATATTGGAATGTATCATCACCAGCAACTTGAAAAGGAATACGATTCTAGAAGTAAACAAAAATAATAAATTTTACTCTATTTTTCATACAAAATTTAATGTATAGATATATTTGGGTGATCTTTTAAGCAAATCAAATTTCTAATTGGATTATAAATCGAAACTTATAATAGGAACTCTATTAGTGATTTTTAATGCAGCTCCAGATAATCTAAGATATTGATAATAAAAATACATAATTGACCCTATTCTCAATCATGTTTCATTTTGGAAACTTACCTTGTAGAAAAATTGAGCCCACTTCCGTTGAATCACTTTAAATTTCTCATCGTTTGTTGTCTGAATAAATTTGACAATACGATTAATAGTTCTTTTGTGCCTTCTATTTTTTAATAACTTTTTGCCTTGAAATTGCATCAGAATTACTACAAATTTTCACTGAATTGAACTCATTTGTGTGTGGTTGATTGAAGCCAGTGCATCATAATCAAACGTTTCTGAAAGGGATGCTGTTGAAACTGGTTGTGTTTTCAATTTCTCTAGTAGAACTTGTTTGATCATTGCCTTCATTTGTTACATTTATATCATCGGTGGTGCAGTTATTAGCATATTGACAATCAATGGGAGTAATGCTGCTTATATTAATTTCTTGGTAAGGATTAATAGCTTCGGGGTTTACAGATGGGGCTGAAGTGTTTACTGAACACTTTTTATGATGGTCTTTTACTCGATCAATTCTTTTTGCTATTATTCTTAAACATTTTTGCAACGAACTTTATTACTAGAAATATCTTCATAATGGGTTCTTTGGCCGTCCACCAAGAATACCATGATTTTTCTTTAAATCTGTATATTTTGGCATATTAAATATTCTAAAATAAAATATACAACATTAGTAGCTGAGGTAAAACAAAAGAAAATAAATGTGAAATTTCAAAACGCTATGGAACCTATATAACAAAGACCATTGAGGCTGATTCTGTGAACTTATATTAATATTATACTTACATGAAATTTTATGTTTGTATGTTTTTCCCTGTTTTTCCCTGTTTTTCCCAGTTTTACCCCGTTTTACACATATACACAACATGACCGACACAAGCACAACTTGGCAAAACTTACAGATACAAAGAGTGATGGATCTCAGAGAGAATCATATCTGGTCGATGAAGTTTATTAGGGCTGGGCTTTAGAAGGCGGAACATGAGTAAATGAGGTAATGCCCCTGTTGGATCAATCAGAAGTCCTTAAATCTCAATGGATCAAACCTAGTTGAACCAAAGTATTTTCCACAATAAAATAAATCGATATATTCCATAACGAAAGTGATTTTCTCGAAGCTACTCCAGGTATCGATAACCAGGCTTCTATAATGGACAAACCTTTACACACAACAAAAGAGGATAAGGCATACAAACCGTGGTCGCTACCTGCGTTCACGGTTCTCTTAAACGACATACTATAAAACATAGACGCAGAAGTAGCGCCTACTCTCTAGAAACATGCGCACAGGTTGCTCTAGCGAGGACCCGATGTGATAATTTTCCAGCAGCACAAAAATACATATAGAAATGACCAAAAAGAGATGCTGCTAAGTGTGTCAGACACAATATGCCACATATGTAAGACAATTTACTAGCACAACCGAGACACACACGGATTGTGCAATCCATGGCAAAAGGATACCCATGGGGCGGATGTGATTGAAAATGCCATTCTCGAGCGAGACGGGGAGTGCCACATAAAAGGAAACGGCATGAGATAGGAGGTATGCAATCGGGTTGACACGTCATGATATATAAGAGTGAGCAAGTCGTATAAAGACATGAGACAAGGATAGAGGGATGGGTTTTGATCGAACGAATACTCACTTTCAAATTCGACTGGCTGCCCAACCACTCCGTCAGGGATTCGGGCCACTTTGATTTCTCGAGCGTCATACAGGTAGCATCTGACAAGAAAGAGACGTAGCAATAAATATATATATATATATATATATATATATATATATATATATATATATATATATATATATATATATATATATTAACTTAATTGAATAACACTGTGTCTTCGATCAAATTCACACTAGAGGTTGAAAAGACTGCACTATCCCATTCTTGGATATCTTAATCCATAGGACGCCTGAAAGCTTCCAATACGAAGTATACAGAAAACACTCCTCTACAAATTCTTACATAGACTTTTATTCAAAGCACCGCAATAGTATAAAACGTTGTGATTTTACTTGGATATTTCTCTGTGCCCGACGAATAGTGTCCCCTGAAATCTTGGATAAAGAAATAGATAATAATTATAACATAAGCTAAAAATTATGTTATGTTATCCGTGATATTTCCTAAATATTCGTAAAGATGCCGATAAAAGATCATTTTATCTTGTGGACGATAAAATAAATATCATTTAAATATGATACACTTTCGGGGATATGATTGACTGCTCTATCTCGCTTGAGGAGTTTAGTTCCCTAGCTAGGGCCGTTGAGTTGTTCTTCAGCACCCTTGTCCCCACCAGCCTGGCTTCGATTCCTCGAAGAGAAGTCATATGCTTATGAGCACCGTTCTTGCAGCTTTAGTTTGTGAATTTGAATGGGATGGGGTTGGATTGCTTTTAGTTTCGAAGCATCCATGCCGCTATTCTTCCCGGTGTATTTCATACACTTGGTACCTAAAGGAGCAGGACGTCATTATGCCCCCCTCCCCCGACAATCTCAACCTAGGAGGACAGTACCTGATAGACATTTCCATTTTACCCTTTTTCAAGACACTTTGCTTCCGAGCGTCTTTCCATCTATTTTTTTGGCTGGCAGCTAATATTATTGATGGCAGGTCGCCGCCAACCAGCTTTCATCCATTCATCCCTGGTCAGGGCCGGGGGGATGGAGACGTTGATTCACCTCTCCCTCTTGGCTGCGGATGGGGTGGCATTATTCACACCCTTTTGACCGCCCTCCGTCTTCCTTTTCCCTTATCAACCATATTACGCGCCCGTACGGGGACATCAGGAGGCTCGTGTGCCCTCCGGGCCAAAACAGCCGCAATATGCTCTCCCACTCCCAATATCTGCAGGAGGATCTGGGGCTATGTATCTTTCTCACATTTTCCTTCCTCTACCTTCATTAAGTTCTTTACAGATCTCTCCTTACAAACTTTCTCTGTGACATGGCCCCGTTGCTATTGTGATTTAAATTCGAGAGGGAAAAGCGTCGCTCTTCTTAGCAGGGAAACACCACCGAGCAAAATGAAATTTCTATGGTACATAAAGGCTTGAATTTATTATATTTTAAGAAGATTTCATATGATACAATCGTATATTCAAGAAATTATAGTAAATAAACTAACGAAATAAAATATTGACACGTGAAAAATAAGAGAACGATCATAAACAGAATTGCTTATCAAATACAATAACAAAGCAAAAGGAAGATTTGACAACTATGGAACATAAAACACTTAATATGAGGTGTTGAAGCCTTTGTTTTCGATTACTTCGGTGCAACGGCGACCACAAGACCTCATCAGTTTCTTGCAAAGTTCTGGTGTTATTTTGTTCGATTCTTGCACAATTTTAGTCCATAAATCCTTTACAGTTGAAGGCTGCTGGTCTCATCTTTGTCTCTAATGATCTTCCAGGTTCTCAATTATGTTCAGGTCCAGGCTCTGAGCAGGCCACTTCATTACTTCGATATCTTCTTATTTGAAATAATATTTTGCAGTATGACATGGAGTATTTTCCTGCATATTCGCACTTACCGTTCCAATCATTCGCACTAGCGGACCAACTCAATGAAACGAAAATATCCCCTATATCATAACGTTGTATCCTCCAAGCTTGGCGGACATTTTAGCATATTTAGGGTTAAGGGGATAGCACATTTTTTCATTAGTCACTTTTCAAATTCTTTCGTCGCTCAAAATTTGAATTTTTGGTTTTTGTATATCATTTTATTGCAATTTTTAGGCACTTTTTATAGTATATAGTGAAAATTATGATAATGAAATTTTTTAGACATTCGTGGAAATTCTCCGTAGATTTTTAAAGTTGATTTGTAAACAAAACGCAAAACTATACCATGCGATTTTAAATATTTGCTAAAAAAATGGCGCCTAAGAACAGGTTTATATTTTTAGCATCATTTGAATATAGATTTAATTAAATTTGATGGCATTCAGAACACAACTACTATTCACCTAACACCCCATTTTCCAACTGAGAACAAAACCTATAGTTGACTTTACCGAAAAATATATGTTTTAGTCCACCATTAACACAAATTTTAATGGAACTAAAGAAAACTGAATTCAAATGATAACTAAATCATATGTACATCCTTTGGTCGTGAATTAAGTTTGAATACTTAATCTTTAGTAATTCTATAGCCATTTATATGATATCAGGTTTCAAGGGAGGGGGGTGTTCTGAAAAAACTCCCTGTATCTCAAAAACAGCGTCGTAGATTATTATGATTTAGGAATAAAAGGGCTTTTAATGAGCTTTAATTTCATATATGATAATCTAACATAGTAAAAAGTCGAAAAAATGAATGTGGTGTCCCCGTCTGTCACCTCAAGCGCGTCTAACAAACCGTCTGCCATGCAATCAAATTTACTTTCGTTGCTGAAATTAATTCTCTCCCAATCTTCATCCCTCCAAACAAAATGAGCTTCAGCATATTAGAGTCTCGCCTTCTGGTTCTTCTTACTTATGATTGGTTTGGTTGCTGGAGAACGAGCTTTTAAACCGCATGTATCAAGGCGGCGGGACACTGTGGAACGGCTCACCTTTTTGCGACTATTGACCTTAATTTTTCGAGAAATTCCTGCAGCAGTCTCGAAGGGGTCCTTCATAGAGAAGCGCCTAATAGCTTTGTCTTCTCGGATGGCGGTTGTGCAGGGTCGACCAACATTTGCAGGGGATTTATAGGGGTTTTTTTATTGTATAATTAAGAACTCGCGAAATGACACTCTTGAACCTTCCTACCTCTCTTGAAATCGCAAAAAGAGTCCTCCCCCAAGTCTTCAAACGAACAATTCTCTGACAGAGCTCAGGAGTCACTTTCACGTGTGGTAACATCTTTGCCGAATTAGTACGCCAGCAAAGGCGGTTGTACAGTTCTTACCCATTTAGAAAAATGTTGTCAGATGATTTGAAGAAACTTCTAGAATGTTCATGAAAAAATCTTATTTTGTACGTGTCAATATTTTATTTTGTTAGTTTATATTTAATATAATTTCTTGAATATACGATCGTACCATATGAAATCTTCATAAAAATATATTAAATGCATGCCTTTATGGACCATGGAAATTTCATTGACCTAATCATGATATTTTTCAAAATATTTTAATAAAGGAAAATTGTTGTCTTATTTTGCTCGGCAACGTACGTATCCTTATTCAATAGGACCTCCCATGCAGAGTTATTTAGGCTGACCAAAAGGATTTGGTATAGGTTCACCATCTTTTCAGACCCGGTGCCCATGGCGGAGTGCTTCGCGGCCTCTTTCTCCACTTTTCTAGCCGAGATTCTACTCTTCCATTAATCATTTCAAGCAGGTCGCAGACGGCCGACGACAACCCCAATTCCAGAGGCAAAAAACTCCTTCTATGACCTATTAAGCGAGTTGCGCTCCACTCTCACTGCTTACGTGGATCACTCCCTTTGTCCGGACGTCATGCTTCAAACTCTCGGTGAACGTGGCTGGGCCTTTCTTTTAGCTTTGGTCAGTGCATCTTCCTAGAATGATGGAAGCCGGGGTGAGATGATTCCACCCAAGATCGTTTCCACAAAATTTCTCTAACTTCCCTCGTGCGCAGGTGGATGGATAAATTAGTAAATGTTAGGTTTACTCAATTGCTGGAGATGGAAAGTCACTTTTCTTCAGCACAGTGTGGCTTCCTAAGTCCCACTTCATGTAGGATGCTGAGCTGCGCGCGGCTCTTCCTCCCCCCACCCCGGCAGCATTTCGACACTATTATTTTTCAATTGGCGATGGAGGCCTATTACACCACGTGATACAGTATGGGCGGGAGTACACGAGCGACGTTGTGGCGCCATGTCGTCGCGTCGGTGTGTGGCGGGAATGTGGATTCCCATAGGTTTCCATTGTTTTGAAACCACGCCGCGCACACGAGCGTCTGTGGCAAGCGACTGTGGCGAGCTGTCGCTGATCCCCACCACAGAGTGGCACGGCTCTGTGTCGAGGGCCCGCACACACGAACGACTGTGGCTGAGCGACGGCCACGTGCTGCCTGGCAGTCACATATCTAACGTTCAGTAGTTTACAAGTGACACATTTTACTATACCATGGCTACACTCGATCTAGATGGATTTATTATTGAAATTGAAGACTGACCAGCGATATGGGACGTACGCTGCAATGACTACAGCAATAAAATTGCAAAAGTTAAGGCATGGGAGATGATGCGTGACATATTCGTGTTCAGCTTCAGAGAGATGGATTCTGCAGGAAAAAACAAATCAGGTATGTTTCTGTATTACAATAAAGTCCATATGCGACTCCGCTACTTTTATGCATTGAACACTATGAATGATGATGCATCTCGAATACATATTTTACACAAAGAAACAAACACATTGGATAAGAAATTAAAACGAAGTCCTATTAGGCAGTTTACATTTAACTTGTCACTATACCTACACTTTGTGTCCAATCAGTCTTACTTTCCAAGACACTGATCCTTCTTCACCGGAAAAATATTCTGTAAACTTGTCTCTTATTATTAGAGCTGATCGAGGGCCTCCGGCTTGTATTGCACCGTTACCATCATACAGGCCTACAACATTCAGTGTGTGTTCAAACTCTACACTATCCCTTTCTCTTACAAAGTTGTGTAAAGTGCAACATGCCCCGATAAGATTTTCAGCATTCTCAACCTTTACATCTAGTGGTCTGTGGAATATGCGCCATTTATTTGTCAGAATGCCAAAAGCACTTTCGATGTATCGCTTTGCTCTTGATAGGCGAGAGTTAAAGATTTTCTTCTTGTGTGAGAGATTTTTGCCTCATTTGGTCGTAGCATGTGAGTAGAGAGACCGAAGGCCTCGTCACCAACAAAAACGAAGGGAAGTGGGGCTCCATTGGCTCACACTGGTTTATCACTTAGGATGCTCAATGTATTTTGCTAATTTTTTTGGTAGAGGTTACTGTAAACCTGTAATTTGTATCACATAGGTCTCCATGGTCCGACTGTTCAAGCATTTATGATGAATATTAAACCCAATAAAACATTTAAGTAAAATAACATTCTCATATTTTCATTAACATAACTATTTTTTCTTGGAAAAAAGTCTGATAATTAAGTTACATATTCAAAAGGAAATCCTAATGCATCATATATTCCAGTAAAAGTGAAATACACTCTGATGGTTCAGAATCTATAATAAAGGTTTGCTACCTATAATTGTATTATTTACATACCTTAATGTTATGGCAGGTCTCTCTTCAGCTGGAATGCTCCACCTCATGTTTGTATTGGCTTTCTGGATGTATGGACCAAGTAAGGGAAGGAGCTCATTAAAACTTTCTTGCGACATCCTGAAGTAGTGGAAGAATTTTGCCCTGTCTGGTCTCAAATGACCCATTATGGTGTAAAATTGTCCATGAGTCAACCTCGATGAAGTTATTGGGTGCATCCATAATGTTCTCTGTCTTTTACGACGACGACGGCGGCGCCGCAGAAGCAGAAGTAATGCAACTATTTCGTCCTCAGATTCCATGCTAGAACTGCGGCCTCGAAGGGCACGGCGAGTACCGCAGTGGCGTTGTGTCTATACACACGGGCCACTCTGTGGTGTGGCTCAGTCCAGACACAGTGGCTTAAACACGCCACGCTGTGGCACCACAGTGTGGCGAACACAAAGTCGTCGTGTACTCCCGCCCTATTATATAGATCCTCTTCTCTTGCGAGATCATCGATTTCAGGTATGGATGGGGTGGAGGGTGCCATACTAGGGTACGAAGGCGAGGAGGGTGCCCCACAAGGTGTACCGCGTCCGGTACGTGTCCCATTACCGCGACGACGGAGTTGCGACCGTCCCACTCTAGTGCTTGGTACAGGCTTCAGCCCGCTAGGTTGTAGCGTCTTAGAGTTCATGGATGGTTTCCTACAGAATATCTGAGCCAATAGTTAATTTTAACTGACGGTGTACTCGCGCCTTTGGTGGAGGCAGGACTCCACCATGATTTTTTTGATAATTTCTTATCTTGGGGGGTGGGGCTTCTTTTGATTGTCTTTCCTGCTTTTTGGTGGACATTTTATTTATATTATAGCTAGATCTTTTTTTACATTCCTAGAATTTATATTAAAGGGTTGATAGGTGTTGTGGTGCATATGCCCTTGTCTTTAGTGTCGCCAGGATTGAATATTAAAATTTATAAATTTATAACCCCCCCGAATTTGTTTATGGTTGACAAAATGTGTGTGTTGAGTTCGTCTGTGAAAAAAAATTGATAAATCTTTAATTTTTTTTCTCATCCCTACTTTCTTCTTCATTTCTTTTCCATCACCGTTTTGGAGATCTCATATGTCGATGTATTCTAGTTTAATACTTTTTGAATTACTTTGTATATTTTCTACCTTTATTAATATTTATAGCTTTTGCGACAACACCCAAAGGGGCATCAAACGACCTTTTCGATTTAGTCACCTGACAAGATTGCCACGTGGTAGGATTAGGCCATACGAGTCAGGACTTTGGTTCAAATATAATGCTAGAAACATCTGAATATTAAGATAATTTGGTTTTAGATTTTTGTACGTCTTACTTCGCCATTCCACATTTTTGCAACTGCCTAAACCACACGAGGGGGTGGGGGCGAAAGTTCTTACCCTCTTGGTTTGGGGGTAACGATTTTCATTACAGATTTGCCCTATTTGATGCCCATCCCAGTAGGGTCGTATAGTTTTGCGTGGGATCCGAACCAAGGGTCATGCAACAGCAATAATGGACCTTTTAAAAATAATCTCCATCTGAAGACTAACGACACCCAGCGAAGCTTAATTTCGCTTATGGAGGAAGATGCTTTTGACTGGGGAGGTCGTGAGCCCGGGCATCTTCTGCGTAGCCAAAAGAATCACACCCTCCCTATCCTAAAGCAGGGAGGTGTTAAGGATGAATTTTAAGTTTTAACGAGTGATTTTATCCAAAATCTGTCGCCATTTTCCATAGAATGAAATGTCTGATCGACCTCAATTTCGAAAAAGGTCAAGGTCAATGTCATGGCGATAAAGAGGTTGGAACTTCAATTGTGAATTGAAGCTGAAGCGTGAACTTGATTGCTTTTTTTTTTGTCTCAAAACTCACCTGAAGGGAGACCCCGGGATCCTCTCTTCTTTTATTTGTACATCGGCGAAATATTCGCCGACGATGAGAGGCTTGAAGCAGACGATCACCTCGCCTAATTTGTCGCCCTCCTCCACCGTCCATGGGACCACTTTCCTTGCCGGACCTGACAACAAGAGAAAGCACAATTCCATTCGCTACTCCAAATGGAGGGGGTGGGGCCCTTTTCTTTACTTTACACGGGACAAAATAGCACATTTATGGGGTCCTACTTACAGGTTTATATAATAGATTATCCGTCATAGAGTGGAGGATTTACGTGGGTCTCCGTCGTTAATTCCCGCGACTAATCAGTTCTTCTCTTCCTTCCCCTTTCAGCCTGATCCCCATTTACTGGGAGGGGGGGGGAGGGTCTCACCCTCCTTCCATTACTTACACACTTAAGAAAACTACAAGTTCTCCACCCCACCCCTGCATAAACATTTGGGTGGGCAACCTGTTTTTTTTATGCGGACCGCGCCCGGGAGAACTGCGCCCTCTCCGTTCCTATTCAAGCTACGTAGCTTCCACCAAATTTATTTTCGCCTAACTACCCACCTGCCCCCGAAAAGTGGTTTCGTGTATAGCATTGCCACCCTTGCTGCAGCTGACATTCAGAAGAATGTGTGGTCTCACGACCCCAACGCCCGCAGATAATTCTGCAACTATATATCTTCTAAACAATTTCCTTACCTCCATCTTGACCACTTTCTTCACAAAACCATCCCTACAAACTCCCTATTAGGAGTCCACCTGGCCAGGCTGTGGCGCGGATATATGAGCCTGGCATCCTGAGCTACCAGAAAAGGCTCCATGGGGGAACACAGTACAGATTATATCCATTCCCACAGTTCCAGGGATCCTCGGCTACACAGTCTCAGGAACAACATCTTCCTGGCGAGATGGTTTCCTTGTTTCTTAGTTTCAGGTAGCAAAAATTTCCCTAACTACACTACTTTCTCTACATAACTCAAATATTTTCTGTTGGGGATGCCTCCCTTTTCGGTTTTAAGGTCAAAATGGGTTTGGCGAAGTTTTCCATCAGTGCGCATAATTCTAGGATCTAGTTGGCCTATGGTCATTGCCTTCATCTGTTTTTCTCCTTCAATCTGTTTTTACTCCCAATGCTCAATGGTCCAATGAGTGAAAATAACTCCTGGGAAACTGATGGGGAGGGGGTATTGGTGACCATAAATTGAGCCCTTCGACACACACAATCCTAAATCGTTAAAAGAGACTCGCGGCACCAAATACTACCTGTTATTTTCACGTCAACGTCCTCCGGCCAGAGCTGTTGGGGCGACCGGAGCTTGATTTTTGCGGTCTCTCCAATCATTACCATCCGCACGCTCGCGCCGCCCACAGATACCTTCTTCGGGTCGATTTCGGACCGGGGGGTTCTCCATCGGTCGCCGAAGACAGACGCCCTTTCTTCGAAATTGCTCGTGGCAGAGTCTGTGATGTCGATCGTGGATTTATTGATGCTCTGGTGATCTGCGAAAGGGAAACCAACTCAGAGAACCTGAATTCGAACCAACCTCTGTATGCAACGAAGCAACTTCGAAAAATCCTCAATAAGGTTAACGCGGAATGATCCACTTTCGAGCCGCAGTGGCCATGATAGTGGTTCCCGAGTAACGCTTATGGTAACAAGTGGCACGCCTCGGCTCTTCGATTTCAAAAGACGTAAGATAGCAGAGAAAAATATTGTGTATTTAGGGTCTGATGTTGATGGAGATGAGTGCGATGGATGAGTGTATATGATGTGCAATTCACTTTATCTTCTTGGTTAATAAATAAATATATCATCATCATCATCATCATCATAATCATCATCAGTAACTCTATAATTTAAGGAGGGGATTTTTTTGAGTATTTGAATAATAATTTAATTTTAGTTTGGTTATGACTTATGTTTTTTATCAAAGTTATTTCTAATAATTCTTTTATAATATCAAAAACAATGTAAACCTGAAGATCGGGGGCGCGACCGATGGGACGCAAAAGATTTCGTCCCTGTTCCAATATGTTTCACCTTTTTTGAGTAAATTCAAGGGGACTGCCCGTAGGGGAGATAACACTGCGGAGGATCCCCCTACGATGATCCTGAGTTTCAATCAATTGGGGGTCTGGGGGCACAGCCTAGCCAGTATATAATCAATTGTTTCTAGAATAATATTCTAACGTTTTTTTTTAAGTTTTTATTTAACCAAACGCGCATGAATATTCATGCGCGGGTGAACGAAACATAAACGCAACTTAGTGTCGTTAGGGCTGAAAAGAAAAATACACATTTTCGGGCGCGCCGCCGATCTTCAGGTTTACCAAAACAAAATAGTGAAGTTCAGAAATAAATATAACGGCGGTATGCTAAAACAAATAGGAAATGCACATTTGAGCAAAAAACCTATTTTTTTTCTATGTATTTTACATTTTAGCCTTTGGCATATAATAAATTTAGAAATAATTGTGAAGCTACACTAAATCTGATAAAAGTGCATTTCACATTTTTCTTAGCATACGGCCGTAAGTATCGAAATTTTGTGAATTTTTTAAAACCCAAAGAATTACAAATGGTGAAGTTCAGAAATTTATTTTTATATATCTTCTTCATAACTATATTTTAACAACGTGATATTTTGAAAGGGAGGAAATTTAGTTTAGAGTTCCTTTTTAATATTATTATAATTGGCGAAGTTCAGAAAATTTATGCAAATTTAACTATGGCTGTTTTTTTTAGATTTTAAATTTTAATCTTAGTAGCAAGTGGCGAAGCCAATTGCCTGGTATATATATATATATATATATATATATATATATATATATATATATATATATATATATATATATATATATATATATATATATATATATATATATATTGGTTTAGTTTTCCTTAAGCGTTTGAGGAGCCTTTGTATCAGTTTGCTAATATGAGCTTATTTTTGTTTCCTTGTGTTTTTTTGTTGTTTTGTGCTAACTTTTTATTTTGTTAGTTGCCGATAGTTGAATATGGGTATTATATTTTGATGTTTTTTTTTTCTTGCTTCTTTCAAATCTTCGTTGATGCCTAATTGTTCGTGTTTCTATGTTTGTTCGTGTTATCTTTTCCATGTACTATTCGGTTGATACGTTACTTATAATATTCCATAGCTTGGTTGCAAATTAGTGCATTGTTTGATTAATGGGTCTTAGTTTCGACATTCTGTGAAGTTCTCTCGACGGTATTCTGTCGTTTCAATTTTGTGGTGATGAAGCTGGTAGCCCAGATTTAGACTCTTTGGATTTTCACATTTGATTGGTACTTGCCGTGTGTACCGGTATTGTGGAGTACATCAGTAGTGGTAGAATGCGGTCGAGGTGTTGTACGCCAAACACATCACTCTCCACTCTCGGCGATCAACATTGCAGAGTCAAATAAAATGGAAAAAGACAGCCTCTTCCAAAACCTCAAATTGTACACGAGTCTGTGTGCACGAACTCGTCCTAAGTACAAGGGACAAGTGGTAGTGACTCCGATCGTCCCGGCACTGGGACAGGTAACGTGCACGAAGATCACCCAGATTGGGACATTCAACAAGAATGTACCGAACAGTCCAAGGGACAACGCAGTCGTCACAATAAGATACAGGCGAGCGCTCCATTAAATGGCGGTGCGTCCCGTGAGTGTGCCCAATTTGAAGACTACAAAAAGCAACCTGAAGCTGTCGCTACCTTAGGGGTAGGTCCATGGGAACAGTCGCGGCGAAATGGCAAGCAATTCCTTTCGACCGTCTCACATCTTCTTTACTAGGCAGCCCAGAGTACTGCCCTGATACCTGCAATGTAGTCGCCGTGGGAAAGAGCGAAACGCTGGTCTGGTCGTACAGTCTTCGATGACCTTTTGGCCCCCTCGTCGGCGCGCTCATTCCCCACAGCTCCTACAGGTTCAGGAATTCATAAGAAGATAATCTCGACATATGCCCTGTTCGCGGTAACAGAGGCGTCATGGATAGCGCAAACCAGGTTATGTGGAGATTCCAATACCCCGAGAGCATTCAAGCCGCTGGATGAGTCTCAAAAGTTCACTATCCGATCTCTGAATCGGACAAGACACGCTATATCCCGTACCAGCCATGTATAGAGTTCCTTTTTAATATTATTATAATTGGCGAAGTTCAGAAAATTTATGCAAATTTAACTATGGCTGTTTTTTTTTAGATTTTAAATTTTAATCTTAGTAGCAAGTGGCGAAGCCAATTGCCTGGTATATATATATATATATATATATATATATATATATATATATATATATATATATATATATATATATTGGTTTAGTTTTCCTTAAGCGTTCGAGGAGCCTTTGTATCAGTTTGCTAATATGAGCTTATTTTTGTTTCCTTGTGTTTTTTTGTTGTTTTGTGCTAACTTTTTATTTTGTTAGTTGCCGATAGTGAAGAGAGTTGCCGCGAAGAGAGAAGAAGCGCTTGGTAGACTCCCGCTAACGTCAAACGGAGGGGATGATACGGCGTGGAAACCGACACCAACCTGGAAATTTGAACTATCCGTGTACAAGGTGGCCCATAAGTCCCAGGACACGCCACTTACAACTTTTGTGTAAAATATGTTATTAACGGAAAACAAATGTATTTTTTATGTAACTCTAGTGTCCTGGGACTTATGGGCCACCCTGTACACTGGCACAGATCCAGCGTGAGATGGTGCACTCCCAAAAATACCGAACGAAATATTCCCGGAGCTGTAGAAACTTTGGGAGCAGAGACATGGCGACAAATAGTAAAAGGTAGTACCCTACAGGGTGGCATCTTGGGCAGAACCAGCAGCGCCACCGAGCGAAAGATACACGGAGCTCTCGAAGGAGTTTACTAGCCCTAAACCTAAAGGGCATATGCTGTGACTGACGTCTCTCGACGGCATAGCCACCATTGAAATCAGCCGTGAATGCAGTGAGAGCCGTAAGCGACTGACAGAGGCGCTGGGCCCGGGCGTACAAGCCCATAATGCACTATGCACGACTTAGAGCGAGTGGCATCTCTCCGGCATCGACAAGTAAGCTCTGAATGGGGGAAGTGCGAAAGAAACCGGTCGCAACAGAGAGACCGGTGTGGTAGATAGAGTCCATCTTCTGCAATACTTGTTCGGCTGCGAATGTATAAAACTTGCCTCCCTAGTCAAGCTTAGAAGGACGAAAGGATCGGTAAAAAGTAAGACAGTACCAAAGTGATGAACGTCACGTAACGAAGAATCTCCGTGGCCTGGGTAAAGAGACCTTAAGGTTTCCAAGTGAGGTGTCGGTAGAAAACAAGACCAAAGAAACGGTATGGATCCACCAATTCAAATCGAACCCCATTTAGAAACAGGTCCGGGTCGGGGTGGAACCGTGGATGACGGCAGAAGTGCATCACCTTAGTCTCGGGCAAGAAAAACTGAAACCTGTGCGCTTTGGCAGAGCGAGAGATAGGGTTCAATGCGCATTGGAGTTGGCATTTGTGCTGCATCAGAAGAGATTGAATGATCATGAACATAGAACTTAGCTAGAACATCTTACGACTCCCCCGAGGTGATACCGTTGATGGTCAGGAAAAAGAGTGCGACACTGAGGACACTTCCCTGCGTGACGCCCTCTTTCTGATACATTAGGCAAGAGAGGGCTCCGCCCACCGGTACGCGTAATCTAAAGTATCGTAGAAATTCAGAAATAATGATTGGGATGTGTCTCCTCACCCCCGTCATTTGAAGAGTTTTCATCATACCGTATCGCCATGCGGTCTCATAGGCGTTCTCCAGATTTGAAACAACGTGGAGTACTGCTGTCTACGAAGGAAGGCCTCGCAGACGGCATTTTTCAGTCAGACCAGATCATCAGACGTGGAGTAGAACTTGCGGAAGCATCGCTTTGCAGAAGAAATGTAGCCTCCGCTTTACATGAAAAAGGCTAATCTAACATTTACCAATTTGTTCATTAACTTGCACAGGTTAGAGAGATTGGGTGAAAACTGGCCGGGGTAGAGTGAGCTCTCCCCGGTTTATGAAAAACGAGTGCAGGAGTCTGAGAAGATACCCTCTAACTAGATCTTGTTGAACAAATATAACAGAAAAGCCATGCTTCGCTCACCTATTTGTGAAGCCTGGCATACGGGACATCGTCCAGAAGAGGGGCGGTGTCCGCACACGAAGCAAGAGTGGAACGTAACTTCTTCATTGTAAATCTGTCGTTGAAGGGTTTTCCACCTTTAGGAGTTAAGTCCAGTCGGAAGCCTTCAACGACATCACGACCTGCATTAAAGGCTGGCGGAGCAGCAGATCGATTAGAGAATGTGGATAAATCGGTCGCGAAAGACTCCGCTACGGACGCGCAGTCTCATTTTAGTGGAGAACCGAACGGGAGTCCTGCGAGAATTTGTTCCGAATCCTTTTGGTTCGCTTTCACACCTCTGCTATAAGGGTCGTCACGTTAAATGAAAACACGTATGCCTACTAGGAAGCGCGGCAGTTGTACTTCGAGACATACCAGAACCTAGCCCTAGCTCGACCAAATTCACCTACAGTCAAATCGTTTGGGCGTCGATAATAGTGCATGTTGGCATAACGCTTGTGTCTGGGGGCCATCTCACACTCTGCTAACCAGACGTTCTATCGTAAATAGTTATGCGCACATCAGAAAAATATTTAACGGACTCATCCTACGACGTAAACCCTTAGCCTGGGACAGAGAAATCAGTCATTTCCTGAAATGCAGACTACCACGCCCGCTTGAAGCACCACCACTATGGTCTTTCAGATGGCAACGGCCACAAAATTATATTGAATGGGAAAGTGATTACTACCATGGATATAATCAACCACCTCCACCCCAAATCACGCTGGTAATTCGGAGAGTTTGGGAATAGATTAAGGAATAAAAATAAAGCGGTGCTTGGACAGTGATTTGTAAACTCATCCACATTCTGAATACCAATCTCCCGATCGCCAATAAGGTCGCCAAGGACCTGATCCCCGGGATTGATCAAGCAGTCCCCCACTAGGCATGTCTAGCGCTAAAATCCCCGAGCAGAAGAAAGGGCCTCGCCAACCGTCCCACGATGCGGCGAAAGTCACGCGCGTTGAAGTCGGCTGACAGCGGAATGTAGGCAGAAATAAGTGTTCCTCCATTCCAGTTGTAGCTGCACTGCTACTTCCTGGAAGGAGGTATTTAAAAAAGAAAATAAAAACGAAGACATACGGGGTGTAAATCACGCATCCTCCTGCCCGTCCCGCATCCCGTGATGTGGGATCGCAAAACCTTTATATCTGGGAATGGTGAACATGTGACACACGCCCAGAGGTGTCCTGCAAAAATATAGCTAACGGGAGGAGACGAGCTCGCAGCTCATACTAGTTGGCCAGGATTCCGCGGCAATTCTATTAAAGGAATATGCCCTCCGAGCCCAGCTCAGAGATGAGGGGCAGGGGAGGAACCCTCTTTGAAGGGAAGACCCTCACGGGGGTAGCCTTACGCTTCACGGAGGAAGAAGTCCGGGCGCTGTTGGGCGAACAAGGCGCTGAAGGCCGAGTCATGCATTCCAGCCTTGTGTGGGAGCATATAAGACGAAACTCCTTCGGTGCTGTCCTCCTTTCGGGAGCCAAGTTTAGGAACACCATAGAAAGACTCACGCCAACCTTCAGAGGGGTTGCCTCCTGTGAATCTGACTCGGTGGAGGCGTGCAGCCATCTTGCCTTACGAGAAATGGTCACGCAGGCGGATGAGGCATGGTTTTAGCCCTTTTTGGAACCAGCACTACCAGGGAGCGTCTGGGATGGGGGTGGGGGAGAGTGTGAGGGTAGAACCCGCAAAATGGTTTCGAATGGGCGCGAACACTACTGTAGTCGTGGTCTTTTAGGGGCCAAGAACAAACGGTCCCTTTTTCAAAATAGAGAAATAAGACGTTTCAGGCGCCCAGGAACAAGTCCTTAGGCTCAAGAGATGAGAGACGATCCACAGTGTAAACAGCCACGATTTCCTTTTCCAGGAAATACACAATGCTTTACTTCCAAGAAGCAGGGTGTCGCTCCCTGGAATCGAAGCAATTGGTCATACACAATAAGAAATATCATTTACGGCCTTGGAGTAACTTCCATAGACTTCAGGATTAATCCAATGTTGCACGTCTCGAGGAGCGACCGTATTTATGAAACGGAGGCAGTAGTAGCACCTCTGCGGAATTTGCAAGAATGCCTTCACGTAGTAGCAATAACATCCGGCGCGCATTGACTTAGGGAGTTTGTCCCTAGTCGAACGCGACTAAGAGTGTAGTGGTGGGTCTCGAAGCCCCTCCCTGTTTTCTCATCACACGGTTGACCTTGGCGCTGTCTTGCCAACCTGCTTTTCTGTGATGTCTTCAGAGGAGTAGTCCAAGAGATCACTCGCATAAACTACTACTATCACGAAGTTCATGGTAGAGTGCGGCGTCACACTCACAGATGAGACATTGAGTGTCCAATGGAAACTAATCATAGCCGCTTCGAAAGGGTCCAAAGCATTTGCCAGAAGACTCGTCCGAGAAACGTTTGATGTCAGCAGGCTCAAAAACGCCTGATAGTCTCTAAATGAAGGGCCTTGACATAATCTTGCTTGCTCAGCACAGTTGTGACTTTGGTCGTTTCCAGGGCGTCCCGGACCGAGGGCTGCTTGGAGTTGGGCGTGCCGAACTTGGCCTGGTCGCTTGGCGAAGCGCAACGGACCAGTTAGTCCCCGGAGCCTCAGCGGAGCGAGAAGAATACCTCGTCTTCTTTGACTTCCTCTTGCCTTTCTTCTTGTTCATTCGAGAGGGCGGGGAGTGAAGCAGGTTCTCTCCACCTCCGGAAGGGGCCCCAAGACCGGACGAACCGTCATCAGCAAGATCTTTCTCCGAAATGGAGAAGGGCTTAGCTGGCAAATGGCCCTCCTTTTCTTGTGAGTTCTCAGGGGACCGAGCCGCCTGAGGAGAGGTTTGCACAGGGGTGGACTAAGGTTCGTACCCATAGCAGATCCTGCCATCTGAGGTTGGGTCACCTCCTGAACTATGTCCAGCTCGAGGGGGAAGGTGGGGGTGGGGGTGCTTCCAAGTAGCTATTAATCCCTACGGTGTCAGGGATCTCAATTGAAGACCTTTCAATCCTGTGGTGTTGGGCCGGCGAACCGAGCTACATCGGGAAAGAGAGGGGGCAGTCACGCCAACATCTGGAAACTTAAAATACATGACAGTAGGGGGCATGGACAGATTACCCCGCTAACCTTTGTCCCTTTAAGGAGGTTGACCCTATCAGCCGCCTCCACCAGGAACGGTCGATTCTGAGACGCCTGCCTGTTTTCTTGGTAGTTCTCGGTGAAAGGAAAGAGGGGACTGCCGCTGGTGCTGAGATGGAGTCGTCCCAGGACGTCAAAAGAATAAGGTGAGGGGGAAGTCATCTCACTCTTAGATATATCAGAAGAGTAAACCTCTTCTCCACTAGAAGAAGGCTGTAGGGATGCCTAAATGCGGGTCCTGAGATGGCAAAAGGAAAGCCACTTTGCGCATATAAGTGGTGAGAGGGGATCCCTCCACCGGTTCAAGAGGTGTCTCGTTTTCCCTTGTCCTCCTCGACACCTAGGGGGATAGAGGACGCCCTTAGAGGCGCATCTCCATTCGCCTGCGCTTGCACACCATTTCTCTCTATTGTATCCATAGTGACAAAAAATAAACAGTTGCAGGGAAGATGAATACTATGGCCTCTCAATGTTTTAGGAGGTTAAGAGAAAAGTTTCCATAGGATCATTTATACATAATTGGCCCACGAGTTCGAGCTAAGATGGTCTTGGCATCTGGGCAAGCCATTAGGCAAATTTGTCCTCGAGCTTTGGCCATAAAGGATGGTGTCGACGTAGCTCCCTTATATGTGTACTGGTAGGCGGTTAGCAAGGTCGACTGTAAGCGGGCTTTCGGCTCTCGCAGCTGATAGGGACCTCACGGTATACACTGTCACTTGGCTAAGGTCTGCTAATAAAACGAAAGTGCACCGAACAGCCAGAACCTGTGGATATAAAGCAAGTTCGGAATGAGGTACATGGGTATGTAATAAAGAGAAGTAGAAATAGGCGGGTCCACTAACGAGTAGAGTGAGTGATCACCAATTATTATCATACCCCGGCGCAAGGTTATCCCGGGATGACGTGCAGTCAACCCAAGGCATCGTGTTTAGCGAACCGAACATTGCAACCCAACGGACTGCCCACCCTCTCGGGCTGAGGGGATAGTAGTAAGGAAAAAGGAATGCTGAGAGGGAGCGAGGAGGAAGCCCACTAACAACTTACCTTGGCAAATTAGGAAAGTCCCGCAAATGGCGGGGTCTTCCTAAATTGCACTTTGCCAGGGTGAGAACAGTTCATCCAGGTACTAAGTGCAGGCAGACAAACGGTTGGGGCGATAGTCGTAGAGTATAAAAAATAATAAAATAGTTATGCTGAGAGTGAGGAAGAAGTGCATTAACATCTTTTCCAGGTCACATCAGAGAGTTCATGTCAACCCAGTGACAGGGCTTTCCTAATTTGTACTCATCCCCATAGGGCGTGCAGCCCCTTCAGGTACGAAGTGTAACATGTACCACCTTGCGGGGGTGGTAGTCTTTGGTTTTCAGGCCACAGTGGGTAGTACAGCTACTAGGAAAAGGCGAAGCAACTCAATTTTGGACTAGCCCTAAGGGTATTGGCGGTAGTAAATGAAAAGGACTGCATGAGTAGCGATTTTCGAAGGCTCTTGCCTCCTTTACAAAATGCCATATGAGCTCAGGTGGATGGATGTGTATCGGTTCGAACACAGATGGGAACTGAACCGAACCATTTTATTCTCGTGATTGCCGAAATATGTTAGGACTTTTGGTTCGCCAAGGCTCGAGATGTACTCGGATTCCGAAGAACCCAAGATTGAGATTCTTCTCTTGCAGGAGTTTTACGTAGATTTTCACCGTATTATGCATATCTCAGTGGAGACCTACATTTTGTGGAATGCGAACAGCATCTCTCTGCAGCATAAGAAAGCACCCTCAAAATTAACTATAATCGTAACTACATTTGGCGTCTAGTCACCCCCAAAATGCCTTAGCTTGGCTTGAATCGAAGCGCAGTTTCTACAGGATGTTTACCAAGGTTTTCCACCTACTGAGTACTAGACTTAGGCTCGTCTGTTTTGCAACCCATTACCCCGTTGGTTTGCAATAAAATCTAAGTGCTCCAGGAATTATGCATTAAATTTGTTTTCACGGTCTCTGTCACCTAGATTTCTTGCATCACCTTTCAAGAAATTGCGTTCCTCACTTCTTTTGGTTGAATAAACTCATCTTCGTTGGATTACTCCACTTTTCTTTCACAGTTACTGTATTAATGAATTATTCTAAAGAATAGATGGTGGTTCCTCGTACTGAATGACCTACCCTTTTTGTGATCACGATAACCACTCTGCTCCCAGGTTCTCGAGTTGAAGGTGTTGGTTGAGACCCGGCTGCGGTGTGTGGGGGAAGTGAGACTGCCGTGACTGTACGTGACTTGGACGGGAACTGTGAGCAAAAGAAAGAACATTGAGCTCAAAGTGTGGTGTCGTCTATTTTAAATAGAAACCTGACGGGGAATTACGAGCTGTCAAATCAAACGATCCACTCGACAATCTTCCTTTCAGTTCTCCGAAACTCGAGCATAGAAGAGGTCAACATCCATAGATTTAAGCCTTTACACTGGTGTCGACGGCCCTTCTTTACGAGCATGCCCTTTACACTCCCACTATTACCACAATTTAATTTAATCTGTTGGAACCAAAGACCTTGTTTCTTAATCTCTCCTTTCATCATTCAGCCAAAGGCCTTGTTTCTTAATCTCTCTATTCAGTGTGTGCTGCCTTAGCATTCCCAGTCTTCACCTCATCTCGAAGATCTGCTCTCAGCAAAGAACCCACCCGAAATACTCACCGTTAATCGATTCGTTCCTGAGAGACGATGAGTAGTGAAGATTTGAAACGTTCGGTGCTGACGAGGTTGTGACGGCAAAATGAGATTTGGACGATGGTAAAATGGTTTTCCGAAGAGAAGAGGATGTATAGATAGGGGAAGAATAAGAAAGGGGAGGAGGAGAGACGGGGGAAAGTGGGGAACAGGGGGAAGTGGGAGAGGCTGAACTGGGCGATGAAATGAGGCGGTCCTCGTTCTTGTAGATTTGGGTCCTGGTTCTAATTGTTGGTGTTGGGTAGTTGGAAATATGAAACTCCTCATATTCTGATGAAAAAACAAACGTCATATTGATAAAACAGCCAAAATGCGAATTACTTAACTGCAAACAGAAATATGAATAAGCAAACCTGACCTCATTACAGGGAAAGAACTAAATTTTGTTAAACTGCCACATAAGTAAATGAGAGAAACTATTATCATTACAACCCTGTCTATAAAATTGGCATTAGCATGCCTCGATGGCATATGATGGAATGAAACCTCTCATCCCCTAACCAACTCGATCAAGACCAACATATCCAAGGTTTCTTGCCCTATAATGCGTTCTTTTCCTGTGCACTTCTCTGCACATTGCCCTCGTGCCACGCCTTTGCACAGAATACACATCACCAGACCCGAACTCTGGTTGCAACAAAATCCGATGACCATTTGCCCTTAACAAAATATTCAGCAACTCTTTTCCGGCCAACCATTACTCCAAAACATGACAAACACCCCCCACATCACGTTATAAGTGCTCCATGTCATCTTAGAGACTTGCCCATGATTCAGACAACACACAATAAACAAGCAAAAATTGACAACTTTCCAGCACCAATGGGCACTTTAATAAAAAAAACAACAAAAGTTGACATATTTCGAGGGCCAATAGTTAATTATCTCTCGCAATTCTAGATTACCATCCCCCAAACATACAAGCCATGCCTACATCTTACCCAGGCTTATCTTCGGCAATATGGTCTTAGAAGCTAGAAAAGGGAGAATGGGCAATACGCTTGGCCACGGAATACGTCCGCAGAACCCAATCAATCACCTACACTCTGAAACGAAATCATGTCCCATAAAACACCTCACCAGACCTCTCTTATGAGCAATTTCCCCTACACCGCATGAAACCCGATACCTCACCACCAACACTACATGCAAACAGTGGACTACTAAAGCATCAAAGCAAACGCAAAATTTCCATGAAATCTTACGCCAGGATATTCCACCACTCCAAAACAAGGTTCAAACCACACATAAAACAATCCATAATAGAACAAGCTATCAAATTCGAGTCCACATCCTCTTCTCTTAAACAGTGTCTCACCTGCCAATCCAAGAGGAAAATTCTTCCTACATTACACACGGTTCCCCCTAGAAAGGTTCCATTACTGCTACCACCCAAAACAAATGCATCGGTTTGACCGCCACGAACCAAACATCGCAACCCATTCACAGCCCGCTCAACACGGAGTTCTGTATGTCTGGAAGAACCATGTCCGTTCAGCAGAGTTCTGAGAGGTAGTCGATCTTGGGCATCCTAAACCAGGGGCAACCGTACAGTACTATGTACATGCATCAAGGATAACATCCTGAAGCTTCAAAGGAGATATCAAGATACAGACTAAGCAGACAACTACAATTCCCTTTCGCCCACACATGCTTTGATGTAGGTTTGGTCTGTCCCCATCTTACATACAAATACAGAAAATTGGATTACATGGTTTGCTCACCTGATTTGGTACTTCGTCCTAATGTCTCATTCTTCACCGTATTGGAGTAACTGGACATAATCTTCCGGTCTTCAAGATGGCCGATGGACGCAAGAAGGCAAACACGGAAGATAAACAGGCGAAGAAACGTTAGTTGAGAGAAGAACGAAGAAAAAAAGAACGAATAAAGGAAAGAACGCATGGGAAGAAAGAATGATAATGTTAATTAACCCAATATGAAAGCAACTCTATGCTAAACACTCCTGCGTTTGTTGGCCCTAAAGGCAGTTAGTTGTTAGTCTATATTAAGGAGTCGCTCATAACCTTAGTTCTATTAATTAAGCAGCTCTATTAGACATCAAATGAATCTCGGGAAGTACTTATATGATTAGGCTTTTTTTTTTTACTTTTATGTACAACTAAAACGCTAATAGCCTCATCTTAATAAAAAAAATACGAATACAAATGTTAGGAAGTAATATGGCCTGTCAATACTAATATTAGTGAGTCTTATCCAATATTAAGATTACGCTTATTAATATTTGGTGAGCGTAGTGTATGATATATAACTATAGAATGACTGCTGCACGGATTTGGAAGTAATTATTTTTTTAACTTTCCTAATGTTTGATCTGGATTAAATATTGCATTTGTTAAATTTACTGTGTAGTTGGCTAGCATTGAATTATTACTACTTTAAGAAAAGAGGAGGAATTGGATTTCAATCCTGAGAAGGCAAAATTCTCATGTTGGCCACACTATTATAGAAGAAAGAGTTTCCTGTGAAATGGGAGGGTAGAGAGCTGCATTACTAAACGACGATTTCTCAGTACCTCATTTTAAAACTGCCCCCTATACCCCATAAAAATCACCTTAGCTTACTAAGACGAATCCAAATTTACACCGCTTAACTCCAATGGCCTGTCTGTGTCCACTCGACCAAAGTCGTTTACATCGTCTCGAGGGAGCCGTATTAACTACAGCTTCTCTCTTGGGTCGTATCGGGAGGGGGAGGGGGAGACTGACGTCATCTTCTGGGAACGAATTTGTTTCTCTGTTCTCCGTTAAATTTGAGTAGGAAAAAAATATTTTAATTTATGAGGGGTTTAATGAGTTATTCATAATGATTATGGCAAGGGAGCATCAAAAAAGCAAGAACACCGAGGCGAATTGAAGTAGTTAATCTGCAGTGGAATGCTGTCACGTATGGTCATTCTACTTCGGTCACCCTCAAAAATAGTCGGAGTTGTGAGTTTCGAACAGAACCAAGTCCCGGTGTCATGGTGGTAGCAAGGCGGTCATTTTGTCGTGTCAGCGACCTGAAAGGAGTTTTTAGGTTTCTACTCGTCAGCTTTTGTGCTGTTTTATACAAATTTCTCAGCGGGAATTCAAATACACTTTTTTATTTAAAATCTAAGGTTGAGGTATACTTAGTTTGCCATAATTAGCCCAAATACCTAAATTTAGCAACGGCTTTTCTTTTTGTATGAACTCCAGAGGGCAAAAAAAGAAACCCTTAGCATGTCATTGTTCATGTTTAATGATAATTATGAAAAAATCATCAAGGGTATCGCCGCCCAAATGTTTTTGAACCCGTTATGACAAATTAAACAAAACACCCACGCTTTTTCTACCCCTTCATAGCATATCATCAAGGTTCATCCATTGGTACAAAACCCAAAGCAGAATCCATGCATAACTTTAACATTTTCTTTTTCATCCACATAAACTATCGACTTTTACGCGGTCTTCCATTCCCTCGTACACACATACACACACACACACACACTTATATTTTTTTCGCAATTCTATTCTCATCCATTCTCTTTGTAGCTCATACCACTTCAAAACTATATTTGTTCCTTATTCTATCAACTCTTCTTAACCATTACATCACTTAAATTGTCAATTTACGCTACTCTGCCTCTCAATCATTCTCTCCTCTTCCATACCATAGCTCACTTCCATAGTTGGCACCAACATACTTTCATGCAACTTTCTGGCTCATTCCGCACTCTATCCCTTACCGTTGTCTGACCTTGAAACTTTCTTCCCGTTCGAAGTCTCGTCGCAATCTGCTTCATCCGTGCCACTGTCATTTACAATGCCTCTTAATATATCGCACTTGTCCAAGGACCACACCATGGATTCTAACATCACTAACCAACCACATCACCTTACAC
Source organism: Ceratothoa steindachneri (assembly GCA_963969495.1). Classification (NCBI taxonomy): domain Eukaryota; kingdom Metazoa; phylum Arthropoda; class Malacostraca; order Isopoda; family Cymothoidae; genus Ceratothoa; species Ceratothoa steindachneri. The sequence goes on along the minus strand of OZ018319.1, from coordinate 57,581,331 downwards.
TTTTATATAAATATTTTTAGCTCCTTCACATTTACAAATCCCTCACTCTCGGCCATTAACACCAGGTTCATGAGCCTTCGCCAACAAAGTAACAAGGTATGTGATTTTTCAATCACATACCTCTGTGGCGTTTTATTTCCACCTGTACTTCTCTCAGCACTTCATTTATTACATACCCAGAGGGACATCTTACATTACACCCCTAATTAAAAATAATCACTCACTACGGCCATTTTCGTAATAAATTGCGTCCAACTTAAAAACAACACATTTTCACCCACTTCGTGGATTTTTATAACTTTCCAAAACACCTTATACCCACTTTTACCCCATCTTGATCACCCCGCCAATTCCTGTTATCCTTTTTACACCCTCAATCAGAATTTTCTCGGACGTTTTGCTTCCGAACTAAACAGGCTTATTCCTCTTTAGTTATTGCACTGGACCTTTTTATTTTGTTGCCCCGGTTGAGATACATCCCACGGCCGGCAGCATTGATGAACTCCGCCTACCGGACAAGGTGCAGTACCTCGTGTATTAACAGGTTTTGTTTCAGCTTTACTTGTGTCGGGTATACCGTGAATGTGTGTGAATTTTAGTTTCGGGTGTTACTCGGACTATAGCATTACCAGGGTGATCTGTTTGTAACGCAAGAGGGATGTTCCTTCTGGGAGGATATCCGGTGGAATCGCGTTGTGTTAAAATGATATTTTGGATACTATACTATTATATGTGTGGATTGTTTGGTGGATACAAGTGGCCTGGTTACGTGGATATGGGATTCTTTGGAGTATGTTCTTGGGGTTTGCGTATGGTTACCGGAGGATAGTAAGGGCATTGCATCCAATAGTATGGGTGCCGCATACTATCGAGGAATTGCGTTGCCAGAAAGCAAAATAGTTGTTATGCGCAAGACCTTTGCTCATTCGGTGTAAGTGGCTTTTGAGGTGCTGAGGGTGCAGTCCGTGGCAAGACAGAGTAATTTGTGTTGCAGCTTCTGCAGCGCAGTGAGGTGTGTGGATACTAAAAATTGGTGCCCAGGCCTTTTTAGTCGGCTGTCACTCGCGAGAGAGGATGACGTCCTCTGGGTGGCCATCGAACCCGTAGGTCCTCGGGTGGCTGAGGAGGCCTAGTCACGACTAGCAATGTTTCTCGCACGTCCCGCAGATGGTGCCGGGGGAGAAAGTTGTTGCCGCAGCGCTGGGCAGGCAGCTTTCGCATGCCTACGCTCTCGTCGCTGCTTTTCGTTGTCACGTCGGGTGGTTTTGAACCTTTCCACTGCCCAGTGAGCTGCACGTCACCGACTAGGGCGATCCCCCGCGGAGTTCTCCCATGAATTGACGTTAATGTTGCCTTTCTTCATGTAGAACTTCAATGTATCCTTCCATCGCTTTTTCTGCCCACCTCTCGCGCGGGTGCCAGTTTGAAGTTCGGAGAACAAGACCCGCCGAGGCAGTCTTTTCTCTGGCATCCGAGCGCTGTGCCCCGTCCATCTAAGTTAATGTTTCATTAGGAGGGCCTCGATGCAGGTGGACTATGCCTCTTCTAGTACGCTGATGTTTGTTCTTCGGAGACATCTTTGGTGGAACTGCTCGAGTGACTTCACATGACGCTGGTATGTGGTTCATGAGGACCACAGCATTGTATACCATGAACTTTGTCTTTGTTTTCAGGCCGTGATTGTCAAACTCTTAACTTTAGTTTATGGAAAGCTGCTCCAGCGTTTTGGAGGCGATGTTCCACTTCCTTGTCGATGTTTGCCTTCGCTGAGAGGTGACTGCCAAGGTACTGGAAGTGTTCTACATATTCAAGTTAAGGTTGCTCTGCTTCCAAGAAAATCGGAGAAAGGTTGTAGGGCCTTGATGGTCTCAGGCGGAATACGGTTTTGGTCTTCTGCGTATTCATCTTCATCTCGTCGACAGAATGTGCGATGATCGCGCAGTCGTCGTCATACTGGAGCTCAGGTACGCCTAGTTTTCCGACCTTTGTTCTGGCATTCAGGCGCTGCAAGTTGAATAGTCGTCCATCCAGTCGGTCACATAGCTCCACCCTAGGCGATAAGTAGGTCTCTTTGAGCTAGGTGGTCAGACACAACAACATAGATGTTAAAAAGGCTTGATGCGATTACACAGCCCAACCTAACCCATGTTCGGATGTTAAAAGGTTCAGTATAACTGTCTTTTATGCTACTGACGCTGCCATGTCATCATGGAAGAATCTAAAGATACTAAAGTATTTGGATGGGAACCCATATTTCTGGAAAATTTTCCATAGAAACACAGAAGGTGCTGTATCTGAAGGCAGTCAGGTGTTTGTTAAGAGGATGCCGAAGTGTTAGTTGTACTCCAGTTTGTGGGTGGAGAAAATGGTAACGAAGGATTTTGAAGGAGAGGCGGTAAAAAAAAAAGAATACAACCCTCCCCCCACCCCACACAAAAACAAAAAGGAAAAAGAAACATGCTCCGGTGTCGAGGGGAGACCCGCCTCCCCTCATCGCGGGATGATACGACCAACTTTAAAAAGAGTAAATAAAATGGAGTAGGCCAGCCTCCTCCAAGAAATCCAATATTATAAAGGTATGTGTCCACTAACTCGTCCCGAGTACAAGGGAAAAGCGGCAGCGACCACCCTCGTACCAGTACCGGAACACGTAACGTGTACTAAGATCAAACAGATTGGGACATTCAACAGGAATGTGCCGAACATTCTAGGAAATAGAGCATTTTTTTTAGGAGCCCATCTGGCGACTACCCACTTGAGTACAAGTTGCCGCACTCACGACAGCCTAGCACTAGGCTACTTTAAAATAAGAAATGCAAAAAAACAACAACAATAAAAGGAAAAAAAGGGCAAAAAGCACGGAGCAAGTAGGGCGTCGGGGGAAGGTCCCCCTCCATCGCAGGAACGTGCGACCCACAAAGAAAACAACAAAAAAACCTAGTTAAATAAAGGGGAGAAGGCCGCCTCCCCAACCCCAAGAGTCGGTAAGTCTATCAGTCAATGTGAAGGAACTCGTCCCGAGTACAAAGGACAGGCGGTGGCGACCCCGCCCATCACGGTACCAGGAGAGTGACGTGTGCGAAAATCACCCAGACTGGGACATTCAAAAAGAATGTGCCGAACAGTCGGGGGAACAACGCAGTCTTCACTTTTACGCACAGGTGAGCGCTTCATCAAATGGCGGTGCGTCGCCCAAGTGTGTTCAATTCGCAGACTACAAAAAGCAACCTGAAGCCCTCGTGGAATTGGGGGGTAGGTCCATGGGGACGGTCTCGTGGCAATAGCACGTAACTTTAAGTTCCCTTCGTTCGTCTCCCATCTTCTTTGTCAAGCAGCCCGGAGAGCTGCCCATATTCCTGCCATGTAGTCGGTGGGAGGAAGAGGAAACGCTGATCCGGTCACCCAAATCTCGGGGACTTTTTGGCGCCTTCATCGGCGCGCTAATTCCCAGCAATTCCTACATGTCCAGGAATTCAGCAGAAGATAATCTCGACATACACCCGGCTTGCCAAGACTGTAGCGTTACGGATATCGCAAACCAGGGGATAAAGGGGATTCCAATGCACCGAGAGCACTCAGAAAGCTTTGCGAGTCGCTATAGATCACAATCCGGACTCGGAACCGGGCAGGTTGCATAATCTCCCGTATCAAATGGTGTATTGCCACCAGCTCGGCCGTGAAGACAGACGCAGCGTCTGGCAGAGCCCCGCTGACTTCAAACAGAGGGGATACGGCGTGGAAGCCGACCCCCTCTTGCGACTTGGAGCCATCCGTATAGACTGGCATGGTTCCAGCGTGTCATGAGTTGTACCCCCCAAAGGTAGAACGCAATACTCCCGGCGCTGTACAAGCTTTGGGAGTAGAGGCGTGGCGAAATATAGCCAAAGGTGGTATCCTCTAGGGTGGCGTCACCGGCCCGAGAGCTATACCTAGCTCTCGAATGAGTTTCCTTGCCCTAAACCCAAAGAGCTTAGTGTATGACTGGCCTCTCTCGGCGGCATAGGAACCGTCAAAATCAGCTACGGATGCAGTGAGAGCTGTTGGCGAATGAGAGAGGCGACGGGCTCGCACGTACAGGTGAATAATGAACTGTGCACGGCGTAGAACGAGTGCCATCTCCCCAGCATCCACTAGTAGGCTCTCATTTAGGAAAGTGCGGAAGACACCGGTGGCCAGGCGAAGGCCAGTATGGTGGATAGAGTTCACCTTTCGCAATACACGCTCAGCTGCTGATGCATAAAACTTTAATCTGTAGTCGAGCTTCGAACGAACAAAGGAGCGATAAAAAAGTAAAGGAGTAGCTCTATCAGCGCCTTAAGCACTGAACGTCACGGAACGGAGAATATCCATGGCGCAGGTACAAGAGACCCTAAGGCTTAGAATGTGAGCCTTCCAGGAGACACGTCGGTCAAATAGAAGACCATGGAAACTGTGCAATTCAACCACTTACAGGCGTACCCCATTAAGAAACAAGTCTGGTTCAAGGTGGAGCCGTGAATGGCGGAAGAGGTTCACAACCTTAGTCTTGGACAAGGAAAACCGAAATCTGTGCGTTTCGGCATAGCCAGAGACGCGGTTCAATGCTTGTTGGAGTCGACGCTTCAACGGGGGCGATGCCGTTGATGCTCGGGGCAAAGAGTGGGACACTGACACTTCCCTGTCGGACACCCTCTTCCTGCACCATTGGGCCGGGAAGGGCTCTTTCCATCCGTACGCAGAATCGACGATCTCGCAAAAAATCAGATATAATGATTGAGAGGCTTCCCCTCGTGCCAATCGTGTGAAGAGTCTCCATGATACTGTATCGCCATGCGGTATCATATTCCTTCTCCAGATATAAAATCACGGTGGCATAGAGCTGTCTACAAAGGAAGGCCTCTCAGGCGGCATTTTACAGTCAGAGCAGAGCATCCGACGTGGAGTGGAACTTGCGAAAGCCGCACTGTGCAGAAGACAGATGGCATCCGCTGTCCATAAAAAAGGCTAATTTAACATTTACCAATTTCTCTAACAATTTGCACACGCAAGAGGTTAGAGATTGGGCGGAAACCTACCGAAGTAGACTGATGTCTCCCCGGTTTGCGAAAGGCGAGCACAGTAGCATTTCGCGAGGAATCCGGAAGGAGACCCACCACCCAGATCCTGTTGTACAAATCTAAGAGAAAGACCATGCCTCACTTACCCAGGTGTCGAAGCATGGCGTACGGGACATCGTCCAGACCATGGGCGGTGTCCGCGCACAAAGCAAGAGCGGAACGCAACTCACTCACAGTAAACCTGTCGTTGAAGGGTTCTCCGCCTCTGGAGGTAAAGTCTGGCCGGCGGCCTTCCGCGACATCACGACGTGCATTGAATACTGGCGGAGCAGTATTCCGGCTAAAGAATGCGGAAAAAGCGGTCGCTAAGGATTCCGCAACGGACGTGGGGTCCTGGGAGAACTTGCCCCGAAACCTTTTGACTCGCTTCCACACCTCTGCTAGAGCGGTATTCCCGTTAGGTGAAGACACGTATGCCCACCAAGAAGAGCGACGGGCGTGCTTCGAAATATACCGGAACCTAACCCTAGCCTGACGAAATTCAGCGACAGTGAAATCGTTCGGGCGGCGCTTATAGCGCATGTAGGCATAACGCTACTGCTTAATGGCCGTCTTACCACCACGGGAGCGTTCGACGTGCAAAACGGCCAGACGTTCTGGGAATAGTAGTTAGGCCCACGGCGATAAGGTTGCCGGAGAACTCAACGGCCTCATCTACCGACGGGCGTGCTTCAAAATATACCGGAACCTAACCCTAGCCTGACGAAATTCAGCGACAGTGAAATCGTTCGGGCGGCGCTTATAGCGCATGTAGGCATAACGCTACTGCTTAATGGCCGTCTCACCACCACGGGAGCGTTCGACGTGCAAAACGGCCAGACGTTCTGGGAATAGTAGTTAGGCCCACGGCGATAAGGTTGCCGGAGAACTCAACGGCCTCATCTACCGACCTAAACTCTTTGACTGAGATAGAGAATTCCGTTATTTCCTGAAATGTAGACCACCGCGACGCGCCAAGCACCACCGGGGCGGGCTCTCGGCCGGCAGCGTCCCAGAAAATGATATTTGAATGTGGAAGTGATCACTACCATGGAGGTCATCGACCACTCCCCCTTCAAGATCAGGCTGTGCATCCAGAGAACACAAAGATAGATCGATGCAGGAAAATGAAGCGGTTCACGGGCAGTTATGCGTAAACTCGTCCACATTTAAGACACCCATCTCAAGCTCGTCGATCAGGTCCGCAAGGATTTGACCCCGGGGATTGATAGAGTAGTCTCCCCAGAAGGGGTGTCTACCGTTTAGATCTCCGAGCAAGAGAAAGGGCCTCGGCAACCGTGCCACGACGCGGCGGAAGTTCCCCGCGTCAAAGTCGGCTGACGGTGGAATGTACACGGAAATAACAGTATACTTCCTATCAAGGTGCAGCTGAAGAGCTACTGCTTGAAAGGGGGTATCTTAAGCGAATAGAAGAAATGAGACAACATGCCGGGTGTAAATTGCACATTCCCTTGCCTGGCCCCCATCCCGTGGTGGTTGGGTCGCAAAACCTTTATACCCCGAGAGGGTGGACAGGGGGCATGCGCCTAGCATGGTCTCCTGCAAAAAGATACCTAAGGGGAAACAGGAGGAAACGAGCCTCCGCAGCTCCTCCCAGTTTACCCTGAGTCCGCGAGAATTCCATTGGAGGAATATGCCTGCCAGGCCTAGCTCGGAGGAGATGCTGGGGCCTTCCTTGAAGAGAAGACACTCACGGGAATGGCTGTATGCTTTCCGGAAGCAGAACTCCGGGCGCTGTTGGCTGGGCAATGCGCTGAAGGGTCTGTCGCCTTCGAGGGCTTAATGGGGGAGGTTTGGCTCGCAAAGCGAATCTTTTCCTCCCTCCGCCTCGAAACCTTAGACTGGCCGGGGGAGCGCCTCTTTTCGAGGGTCCACCGTCTTGAGCCACCCAGCCCACCAATGGGCGTGGGCAAAGGAGCCGAAGCTCCTTTGGTGTTCGTCTCCTTCGGTGCTGCCCTCCTTTCGAGGGGCAGCTTTAGGAATCCCGTAAGATGGCCTGGCAACCAACTTCAGGAGTGTTGCCTCCTGTGAGTCTAACGACTCGGTGGAGGCACGTGGCAGTTTTGCCTTACAGAAAACGGTCACGCTGGAGGAAAGGGGGGGGGGAGCCCTGGTTTTAGCCGTGGCTGGGTGTGGAGTCTTTGTGCCTCCAGCTTTACCAGACGAGCGCCCGGGGTGGTTAGAACCCGCAAAAGAGTTCCGAATGGGCGCGGAAACGACCGTGCCCGTAGGCCTGGAGGGACCAGGAGCAGACGGTGTCTTTTTCAACATTGAGGCATAGGACGTCCCGGGCAGCGCCGGGCGCGCCAGGACCAAGTCCTTAGCCTCGCGAAATGAGAGACGATCCTGAGCCTGAACGCCCAGGATTTCCCTCTCAAGGAGATGCGCACTCTATTGCTTTGAAGAAGCGGGGTGCGGCTCTCCGCAATTGACACACTTGGCCACACACGAGTTGGACTTATCGTCTGCGGCCTTGGAGCAACTTACCCAGGTTTCGGGTAACCCCGACTTTGCATGTCGACAGGAACGATTAGTATGGCCGAAGCGGTGGCAGTAATAGCACCTCCGCGGCAGTGGCACGAATGCCTTCATGCAGTAACGATACCAACCGGCACGCACCGACTCAGGAAGCTTGTCACAGTCAAACGTGAGAAAGAGTGTAGGGGTGGGTCTCGAGGCCCCTCCCTGTTTTCTCATCACACGTTCGATCTTAACCACCCCATGGTCGGCCAGCTCTAAGGTGATGTCGCAGTCATCGCAATAAGGTGCGGGCGAGTGCTCCATCAAATGGCGGCGAGTCCTGTGGGTGTTCCTAATTCGAAGACGACAAAAAGCGACCTAAAGCCGCCGCTGCATTGGGTTAAGTTAAAAAAAATAGACGCGGCACGATGGCACGCAACTTTAAGTTGCCCACAGAGGTCTCCAATCTTCTTTTCTTGCAAGATAGGATGGCTGAACTGATTCTTGCCAGTTAGTCAGAATGACAAAGAACCAAAACTCTGGCCTTGTTACCAGGTCCTCGCGGACAGTTTGACGCCTGATTGGCGCGATGATTCCTCAGGTGTGGCGAGTCCAATGCTCTAAGAGCCCACATGTCACTTTGTGACTCACACGAGGTGGTATCTCACATAGCGAGCGATGTATTCCGCCAACTTGGAGGCACGAACAAAGGCAGCGCATGGTAGAGCCCCACTGACTTACAATAGAGGGGATACGGCGTAGAAGATGATCCTCTCCTGGAACTTGGAGCCATCCGTGCAGACTGGAACGGATCCAGCGAAACAAGTAGTGTGCTCCTGCTATAAATGTGACCGCCCCCAAGGTGAAGCGTCGGTCAGAAAGAAGACCAAGGAAACGGTACGAATCCACCGATCCAGGTCAACCCAGTGTGTCGGAACAAGTCCGGGTCGGGGTGGAGCCATGGATTAGCGGCAGAAATGCACCGCCTTAGGCTTGGCAAGGAAAAACCGAAAACTTTGCGCTTTGGCATAGCGAGAGACGCGGTTCGAAGCCTGTTGGAGTCGACGCTCCAGAGTTGGCATCTCGGCCGCATAAAAAAAATCGAAAGCTCGTCCACGTAGAGCGTAGCGAGACATCTTCCTGCAGTAGCGAGGTGATACCGTTGATGCTCAGGGCAAAGAGTGTGTGACTGAGGACTCTTCCCTGCGGGACACCCTATTCCTGCCTAATTGGGCCGGAGAGGGCTCACCCATCCATACGCAGAATCGAGGATCTTGCATAAAGATTGGGAGGCGTCCCGTCTCCCTTATCGTTTTGAGATTATTCATGATACCGTATCGCCATGCGATATCATAGGCCTTCTCCAGATCGAAAAAAAACCCGACCGAAGTGTAGTGCTATCTACGAAGGAATGCCTCACTGTCAGCATTTTTCCATCGGAAGAGGGCATCTGGAGTGAACGGGAACTTGCACAAGCTGCACTGTGCAGAAGACAGATGGCCTCCGCTGTCCATGAAAAGGCTAACCTAACATTTACAATTTTTTTCCATCAACTAGCATACGCAGGAGGTTAGAGAGATTGGACTGAAAACGGTCAAGGTAGAGTGATCTCTCCCCGGTTTGCAAAAAGTGAGCAAGGTAGCAAGAATGCACTCTGTCCAGATCCCGTTGAAAAAATCTAGCAGAAAGGCCATGCCTCGCTCACCCAGGTGTCGAAGCATTGCATACAGGACATCGTCCGCACCTGGGGCGGTGTCCGCGCACGAAGCGAGAGCGGAACACAACTGACTCATTGTAAATTTGCCGTTGAAGGGTCCTCCGCCTCTTGAAGTAAAGTCCGGTGGGCGGCCTTCAGCGATATGACGACGTTTATTAAATGCTAGAGAATACGGAGAAATCAGTGGCGAAGGATTCAGCAACTGGTACGCGGTCTAAGATTGCGGTCAGATTCTAGTATAGAACGGGACTGGGGGTCCTACAAGAACTTTACCCGAATCCTTTTGAATCGCTTTCACACATCTGAGAAAGTTTTTTAGGCAGGAGGGCCGGTGGGCCAGCCCTCCTGACGGAAACATACAGAAATCTAGCCCTAGCTCGACGAAATTTACCTACAGTGAAATCGTTCGGGCGGCGCTTATAGTGCATGTAGAAATACCGCTTGAATCAGAGGGCCGCCTCACACTCGCTTGACCACTACGGGAGCAGTCGGCGTGCAAAACGGCCAGACGTTCTAGAAATAGTAGTTAGGCCCACGGCGATGAGGTCATCAGAGAAGAACTCAACGGCCTCATCCACCGACTTAAACTCCTCGAATGGTAGAGAGAAATAGGCCATTTTCTGAAATGGCGGATCAACGCGCATGATTCAAACATCACTAAGTTGGTCTTTCAGGTGGCAGCAGACAAACAAATGATATTTAATGTGAAAGTGATAATTACCTTAGAGGCAATCGACCATATCTCACCCAAAATTAGGGTGTACATCCGGAGAGCACAGGGATAGATAGGTCAAGGCAGAAAAATTAAGCGGTTCTCCAACAGTGATTCGTAAACTTATTCACATTTAAGATACCTATCTCCAGTTCGTCGCACAGCCCTGCAAATACTTGAGCCATGGGATTCATTGAGTAGTCTCAATGTCGCCACGACGCGGCGGAAGTGCCCAGCATTGAAGTCGGCTAATAGTGGATTGCACACAGAAATAACAGTATACTAACTATCCAGGTATAGCTGCACTGTTACTGCATGAAAAAAGGTATTTATAGCAAATACAAGATCGGATATTTCATTCCAGGAGTAAATCGCGCATGCTCCTGTCAGGCACCCGCCCTTGGTGGTCAGGTCGCAAAACCCTTAGACGAACAGGGTGCATGCGCCCAGCATGGTCTCCCTTAAAAAAACAGCTAACGGGGAACGGGAGGAGACAAGCCTCCACAGTTAATACTAGTTGGCAATTCCATTAAAGGAACATACCTTTCAAGCCTAGCTCTGAGGAGTTGCGGGAATCTTCGAAATGAAGACCCTCACGGGAATAGACGTACACTTCTCGGAGGCATAACTCTGAGTGTTGTTGGTCGACAAAGGCGCTGTCGCCCCGAGTACTTTTTGGGGAAACTCGGGCTTGTTATCCTACTCTTTTCTTCCCTCCGTCTCATTTGAAAGGTACCGCGCATCCGAGATGCAAGGGCTAGGCTTGGATGAAGGAGTAGGAGCCAAAGTTCCTTTGATATTGCCTTCCTTTCGGAGGACAGCTTTAGGAATCTCCGAAGACGGCCTCATGACCACTTTCGAGGGGTTTGCTTTCTGAGTGTCTAACGACTCGTTAGAGGCGCGAGGACTTCTCGATTTGCGGGAAACGGATACACGGGAGAAGTGAGGGAAGATCTAGTTTTAGCCGATGCTGAGTGTGAAACTTTTGTGCCCCCAGCTCTACTGGGGGATAGGCAGAGGGTGGTTGGGAAGAAAAGCCGCAGAAGGGTTCTGAATGGCGTGAAAGCAACCGTGCTCTTAGTCTGGAGGGGGCAGGGGCAGGGGGTGTCTGTTTTAATATTGCGGCGTAAGACGTCACATATATCACTTGGCGCGCCAGGACCATGTCCTTAGCCTCCCAAAAGGAGACACGATCTGTGGCCTGAACAGCCAGGATTTCCTTCTCCAGGAGAAACACGCCCAATTGCTTCGAGCAGGCGGGCTGCAGCTCTCCACAATTAACAACCTTGGCCGTTACACGATAAAGACTTATCGTGAACAACCTTGGAACAACTTACACAGACTTCGAGTAAACCCGAATTTGCATATCTACATGAGCGATTCATATGGACGAAGCGACTGCAGTAGTAGCACTTCCTTGGCAGTGCCACAAATGCTTTCACGTGGTAGCAATGCCAACCGGCACGCACCAATTCAGGAAGCCTGTCACGGTTGAACGTGATGAAGATTGTATGTGTGGGTATCAAGGCCCCTTCCTGTTTTCTCATCACAAGTTCGATCTTGATCGGCCAGCTGTAAGGTGATGTCTTCTATGAAGCAGTCCACAAGTTCCCTTTCACGAAGTTCATGGTTAGAGTGCGCCATCACACTCACAGGCGAGCGAAAAAGTGTCCGAAAGGCACTAATCATGCCCGCCTCGGATGGGTCGCTGCCTTCACCAGAAGGCTCCCGTCCGATAAACGGGTCACTTTAGCCTCTCTACAAAGCAATCAAGCTAAAACTGCTTTGATGGAGCATGTTGGCTTTGGCTAACTTGCTGTCATTGTAGAGCGAATAAATTAAAAGCGTTTGAAGCCAGCGGGCTTAAAAACGCTAGGAAGTCTACGAATGAGGGGCTCCGCTCATCGCACTTGGGACTTTGGTCTTGGTCTGGGCATCCCCTTCCCCCGAAAACGTCTCGGGGCCAGATGTGCTGGTCTTAGACTGCTCGCTTGCCGAAAGGGCAGTGGACCTGTCCACCCCCGGATCACCCGCGTATGAAGAGGAATCCCTTGTTCTCTTTGATTTCTGCGTGTGCAAGGCCAAAAGGACGATGCCGCCTCTTACCTTTCCAAGGGGCTTATGTTGGTTCACATAAACCCATCGGGAGGAGCAGGAACCATGGTGGCGCGTCCTTTATTTCACTGTCTTCTTAACGGGCCCCTGAGAAAGAAAAGGGGCACCTGCTGAAATTGGAGAGTCACCAGGAGGCAACTTGGTCTTTAAAGGAGCACCAAGTGGGGGAAGGGGGTTCCTCACCTTCTTGCGATTTGATAGAGCGCTCGCCTACCTGGTCCCCTATACTCTACGCCGCATTCTTGTTGAGTGTCTCAGTCTGTGTGATCTTCGCGTACGTTACCTGTCTCGGTACCAGGACGAGTAGGGTCGCTACTTCTTTTCCCTTGTCCTCGGGCTGAGTTAGTGCACACACAGTTGTCGACAATTTTACTTCTTGGAAGACGCTGGTCTCCTCCGTTTTATTCGACTTTCTTTGATGTTGGTTGTATGTTCCAGCTCCAGGGGGAGGCGTGCTTCTCCCCGACGCCGGAACGCACTTCCTTCTTCTTGCTTCTTTTTTTCCCCTTTGGTTTTGTGTTTGTTTGTTTTGAGTTTGTTTGTTTTTGTCGTTTTTGTTTGTTTGTTTTAATATGCCTAACATTAGGTTATAAGATTATTTTGGTGACTTAACACTAGAATGCCAGATGGGTCATTTTGACCCCTTTATAAATTCAAAACCAAGGTAGGCGTCCTCAGTACAATGTACTGAAAGAAATACCAGCACAACACCGCATGCCAAGAGGAACATCGATGGACATTGGACATAATAAGTGAGAAATATAGTAGTAGAGGGTTTTAGTAGGAGAAATAGTGGGGAAAATAGGGAAAACTATAATAGGAAAGTGAAAACGAAAGGTAGAATGAAAGACAGATCCCTGGTGAAAGGGTATCACTGGCTTTCTTTGCGTTTTGGTTTTGTTTTTTGATAGCATATTACTATACTATCTGATGAATGCGGTGGGCATTCGAGCCTTTGTATTAATACATTGTATCTTTACGTGGCTTTTGGAAGATTTTCATCTGCAATTCTGGGTGTTTTACACCTAGATTTGGATTTTTGATGTTGTTTGTATGTTTTTGGCGATATTTTCGCGCAAAAAATTGGGGAAGTGTTATTTAAAACCAAATTAAACAAGTGTTAATTCGGTGGCTAAACTCGTTGGCTTTGTTCATGTTTTTGTGTTATGACTGGGGGTTATTTAGTATTTAAGTGAACTTAGGGTCGACGTTAAAGTCATTCGGTAGTCTACTGCTTTGGAAACTAATTGGTCGTCTTAAGTTAGGTAAAATGTCGAAGTCGATGTGCTCCAGTACAAACTCGGGGGGGAGGTGCCGGTGCACCTTGTCCCAGATTTTGGTTGCTCTTAGGTGAAGCTCCACGTTTATGGGGGTCATCCCCAGTTCACCATGGAGTTCACTCTGCCTTCTCCCTTCTCTCCTTCGGGCTCCCGTGATGACATATACTGCCTTATTCTGGACTCTTTGCAGTTTAAGGACTTGGGTCTTGGAAACTACGTTTATAGGGATCGGGGGGTACAGGAGTTTTGAGCGAATGCACGCATTGTAGATCTTAAGTTTGTTGGAGGTACTCAGGTTTACGAATTTGAAAAATTCGCCCAAGTCCCTCCGTGCATTCTGTGTAGTTCTCGCTACATGGCTCCTATACCCACCGGTCGTAATTTGTAGTCCCAGAACCGTGCCCTCCGTGCGGTATGGGATGCGTGCACCCCCCACACGGATGTCTGCCAGAGTCCTTCGGAATAATGGAATTACACGGAACTTTTGGGCATTGGTGGATATCTTCCATCTTCTCTCGAAGGAGTTGATGTTTTCGATTTCCACTGCCGTACTTCGTGCCATGAAATTCGCATTCCGATAAGGCCCCGTACATATCATCGTTATATCATCCGCAAATTGGACGTATAAGGAACCCTCAGTCAAGGGTTGGGGAAGGTCTATAGTGTAGATGTTATAGAGCAGGGGAGAGATGCACCCGCCTTGGGGCACCCCCGCCTCGAGTTCGAACTCAGGGCCGCTGTAGTCTTTAATACTTAAAAACGCTCTCCTCTCCATCACATAGTCACAAAGAATCCTTTCAAGTATGGGATTGAGGCCTAGTTGAAGGATCTTATATTGTAGGCCTCTCCTCCATACCTTGTCAAAGGCCTTTTTGACATCGCGTAGCACCAGATTTGCATGGCGTTTCTCTGATTTTACTTTTGCCAACTTCTCGGTAATTACGGCTAGCGCCGTGTCTGTTCCTCGCTTCGCACGGAAGCCATGTTGTTGGATGTTATGAGAGTTATTTCTCTCGAGGAACATGTTTACCCTGTTGGCCAATATCTTCTCCAAGACTTTCCCTGAAAATTCTAGGAGAGATATGGGCCTGAAGTTAGCTGGACTGTCCGGTGGTTTACCGGCTTTTGGAATGAATATCATTTTCGCAACCTTCCAGTGGTCAGGGAAGTATCCCACGTTTAGGCATGCGTTCATGATATTCATGAGCCCCAGTAAGATATTGGGCGGGGCTCGAATAAAATTCTCCTTTGTCAGTCCTGTACGCCCCGGTGCTCGCTGTCGGAAGGATTTTAAGGTCATAGAGAGTTCCTCGGCAGTAATTCTACCGCCGAGTCCCTCCATTTCCCTGTTCTGTGATACGCAATGATGAGGATGCGTTCTATGTATTTGGTCATTCAGGTCGTTAATAATTTCGTTTTCGAAGTCCAAATCGAAGTCATCATTCTCTTCCGGGGAAATCTTAAAGATAGATGCCCAAAAGAGTCTGAATTCCTCTTCGATTCTTTCTACGTCAGAAATTTCAGTGTCGTCACGTATAAGTTTAACGGTCCTTGGTGGTTGTCCGCCTTTAAGTCGTTTTACCGTCTGCCAGAATGTACGTGAGTCAGTTTCTACATTCAGTCCGTCAATTAAATTATTCCAGAGTACACTCTGTTGGTCCCTTATAAGAGTCATTAGTTCGTCGCGTATGAGTCGTGTTTGTCGGTGTGTGTTAATGTTGGGGCCAGTGAGGTTTACTTCATCGATCCGTTCCTTATATTCCCTCGCGAGGGTTTTCATTCTAGGGGTCCATGAGGGGGCAGGGAGAGTTTTATACTTAACTCGGGGGATGGCTTCCTTGTCGGCTTTTAATAGTTTTTCATTTAATTTATCCAACTCCTCGTCAATTTCTTCAAGGGAGGCATCATTTAAGGGTTCTGGGTTATAATTTTCGAGGAGTTGATTATACTTATCCCAGTCGGCTCGAGCATAGCTCTTTCGCTCTGGGATAGGGATTTGAATGGGGGAGGTTGAGACTTTAATAAGGATAGCCTGGTGATCGCTGGGAATAGGGGGGCCCGGCTCAATGAAGTAATTATAAGGGAATATATTGCTGGTTAGCACAATATCAGGTTTTGTTGCTGACCTGTGAGTAATATATGTGGGGAAGTCTGGTCCAATTCTAGTCATAATGTTTCTATCAATAAGTGTCTCGAGATTCCTGCCTGCTGGGTTGGTCGACGTATAACCGGAGGCAGCGCTTCTTGCATTGAGGTCACCGGCAAAGAGAACGGTTCTGCCGTGACCACATAACTGCAAGAAGTTTGGGAGGGGCAAATACCCTCTCCTTGGGGGTTGGTACCCCGTTGCCAGGACCAGGGGTCCCACTGCCGTACGGACCTCCACAGCAAGGTAAGATTCGTCGAGTCCACTTATTGATCTGAAGTCAAGACCTCTTTTCACAGCTATGGCGCATCCGTCAAAACGTTCTCCGCTGTGATTTTTGGTCAAGACTTCGTAGGGAAAGATTTTTAACTGATTAGCGTCGTTTATTCCATGTTCAGAAATAAAGATAACGTCTGGGTCACTTTGTCTTAATACGTTTCCGTATAATATTTTTTTGTTTGTCCATCCGTCAGAGTTCAAATGTAAAATTTTTAGAGTCGTCATTTTGTAGTTCACTTAAGGGTTTTCGAGTGTAGTATGGTGTTTCAGGACTTTATTCTCTTACGAGTTTAGGTCCTTGTGGAGTGTTTGGGGGCGTTATGGTTTTTCCTGTGCGTTTTTTCCTGTATTCGCCGTCAGTTAGGGTGATAAAAGAGTCCGGAGTCAGTTTTATCAGGCCTTGGAGTAAAGCCTCCTCGACCTGTTTTTCACTGAGTTCGTCCGAGGTGAACTCCCATTTGTATACTCCGGCTATTACGCCTTCGGATACGTCAAGGGCATCCATCTCCTTAGGAAAAGGGGACCTTTCGGCAGCGAATACCTTCAAGTTAATTTTTCTTGAATGGTATGCGTGCCTGGATTCCCTCTTACAAGAAGAGGACGATCTCGGGCGTCTCTGGGGCTGCGAGGTTTTCCGTGAGCGGGGCGAACGTGCCCCTCCCTCGGCTCTCGCAACTCCAGTCTCCGTACTCTCGTTATTCACTTTTTTTGTGGGTGTGGTTGCGTGGGTATTTTTGTTTTTTGCGGTTTCTTTGGGTTGTTTATGATCCGTGCGTGCTTTTGCAGCCTGGATCCTGGGGTCTCTGGAGGAAGCTGAGGTTGTGGCATTGTTGGGGGTTGGGAGATTCTGACAATTAGTCTCGCACTGGGGTTTGAGACTAATTTTCAGGATCTCTTCTGACCGCGGGTTCGAGGGGAACCACATACTCTCCATTCCATTATTGGTTAGCATCTTATTAAGCTCATCTGCAAAGCACCCCGGGGAGGAGAGATTCGCAATATGAGCATAATATATGCAACACATAATTTTAGTCGAGTTTTCGTTCTCGACGTGGAGATATGTGGGGTTCGCTTTAGACTCCGCTACCGCAGCTTTTGCGACCTTTGCATAAGTAGTATTAGCTTTCCTTTCTTCGTCGGTTCGTTTTTGAGCGGCTTTATTCTTTAGGATCTGTTTTTTGATGGGGCAGGCCATGGAGAGTGTCTTATGTTCCCCCGCGCAGTTCAGACACTTCATGGTGGTGCTTTTACAGCTCCTCCAGAAGTGGTTGTCCGAGGCGCAAATGGAACATAAGGTAGCATTCCCTTTGGGGCAGTTGGCTGTGGTGTGCTCCTCATACTTATAGCATTTGAAGCACATCTGGAGGTCGATAAACTCCTCACGTTCGATCTGCTCGGGGCAGATTCGAACGTTAAAGAGGAGCATACCGCACTCCGTAGCCTTAACCGCCATTGCCGAATCAGTGAACACTATCTTAAAGACATGCGTGTAATCCTTAAATTTAAGGATTTCCGCAATTTTAGCCCAGGGGTGGTTTTTTTCAACCTCAGCATGAATTTCTTCAATGCTGTGGCTGCCTACCCAAGGATCGAGGCGTCTAAGAATTATGCTGCGATGTGTTTTTATCTGTGGAGGCGTGTGGGGTCTTAGGTTAATCTTCTTCAACGACTCTGCCGCTTTTTGAGAGGTGAGGACCTCGCAGTCACTCTCCTTTTGGCAGATAGCCGAGTAGCCATTGTAAGTATCGATGAGGCGTACTAAGGTTACCCCTAGCTCCCCATGGGTTATCGCGAAGACTTCTCCCCGATCTGGCTTGGGGCCATCGGAGAGAGTCCTCAGCGGTATCCGCCGAGTCTCCCTCATTTAAATCTCCATTTCCGCATGGGAGCTGAAGAAAATAAAGGAGTTACGAAGACTCGGGGTGCGTGGCTGTGTTTGTGTGTGTGAGTACGTGATATTTAACACCGGTGAGAAAGAATAGATAAAGGAAGTAATCCTTGTCCAAAACACAAAAAAAAAAGAAAAACCCGATCAAATATGGCACTTTACCTTTGGTGCAGGCGCTTTTCGAGGGCCTGCAGGTCTCCGGTCCACCACAAAGGGAGTCCGGGGTGGAAAATGGAGGGGGAGGGCGGAAACAAGTTCACCCTCGCTACCGACGCACGAAGCGAGCGAAATTTCACTTTTTACGTATAGGAACGCAATGACAAATTCGTACGTACGCCGATTCAAAACTCCTGGGTGAGCAATCACTAAACTGCGCGAAAACACTATTCACAAAACGTAAGCGAAAACAAACTTAAGGTTGGCTTTTTCAAAAGTCACGAGTGAGAAGGGGCACGACTAACTCAGGCGAGCAAAGCAGTCAACACTAGAATGCCAGATGGGTCATTTTGACCCCTTTATAAATTCAAAACCAAGGTAGGCGTCCTCAGTACAATGTACTGAAAGAAATACCAGCCCAACACCGCATGCCAAGAGGAACATCGATGGTTATAGTATTGCATCGGCTTGGAAGCTCTTTATTGATGATTCTATGCTCCTTCAGATAAAGAAATGTACCAAAGGGGAAGCTAAACGAGTACTTCATAACAAAATATGGTCCCTCTAGCTTTCTGAACTACATGCCTTTATTGCAATTTTATATGCATGCGGAGTTAGCAGCTCACGAAATATCGATCTTCACTCTCTATGGTCTGAACCCTGGGGGCTCCCATTTTGCCGACAAGCCATGTCTCGTAATCGCTTCTGTGAAATTATGAGATTTCTTAGATTTTATTATAAGTCAACAAAATCGCACCTCTTGCAGGCGGATAGATTTGCCCTTTTTTCTGAAACATGGAATAAATTCAGAAAAAAATTGCTCCATGTGTTATAAGCCATCATCCAATATAAGGATCGATGAGCAACTTTTCCCAAGCAAAGCTAGATGCCCATTTACACAGTTCATGTTATCAAAGCCAGACAAATATGGGCAAAACTTTTGGCTTGCTGTTGACAGTGAATCGAAGTACATGCTAAATGGCTTCCCTTATTTAGGCATGGATGAACTTCGTCCCGAAAACATACGTGTTTCGGAGTACGTCGTATTAAAACTCATGGAGCCATATCTAAATACTGGAAGTAATGTAACAACTCATAATTTCTTTACATCCCTGAATTTAGCAAGGACGCTTCAGAAATAAGGTACTAGTCCTGTTGGAACAATGAACAGGGCGAGAAGAGAAATTCCAGATTCAGTGAAGAACAGCCGCCAGCTCCTAAATGACACATCAGTTCTAAAAAGCGGTGATATATCTCTTACAGTCTATCAGGGAAAGAAAAACAAAAATGTTTTGCTAATGAGTAGTATCCATACGAGTGTAAGAATTGAGAGCAATGATAAGATAACACCTGAAACAGTGTCTTATTACAATAAGAGTAAATGTGGCGTAGACGTTCTAGATCAAATGCCGCGAAAATCCACAGCCAAGGCATCGTCAAGGCGGTGGCCAATCCACACTTTTTACAACGTTCTTGATATGGCAGGTATCAATGCTGTAATCACGTATTGAGCTGTTACTAGCCAAAGGATTTTACGGAAGAAGTTTATGCAAAAGCTGGCGAAAGAACTAAGGGAGGATTGTGTAAAAAATAACCAATCTAAAAAATAGTTGTCAGATTATAGCGATGATTTTGATTCAGAGGAAGTAGAAACAGCCGGTAATTGTCGCCGCAAGTGTCAAGTTCGTCAACAATGTAAGGAGAATTAGACTAAATTAAGGTGCACAAAATGCAAAAAGATGGTGTGCGGGAAGTGTACTGCAAAAGTAAAGTATGTGTATACTCGTTGCCAATATATATCATACGACAACGTATTTCATAGAAATTTTACAAAAAAATGGTTTTCAAATCTAAAAGTTGTTTTTTCCTTTGTTATTCTGGAAAAAATATTTTGGGTGATAAAAATATATTTATTTCCTTTTGTTGAATCAAATAAACATATACTTAATTAAATTATTAATTATTATATGAAAAATTTGACAAAGGGTCATTTTGACCCCTGGGCGTTTAAGGCAAAAAGATTTAGTGGGCGTTCTAGTGTTAAGTCCTTGTAGGCAGGCAGTCGCCAGATGAACGCTAAAATTTTTTTTAGAGGAGGAGGTAGTGGCTTTTAGACAGGTATGCAAATTATGTCCGTCCTAATTATTTGTTAATTAATTTTTATACCCCGTGGGGATCAAAATATGGACAAGAACTGGTGTTTAATCGGGAGCTCAAAAATATGTGTTTCGTATCTGTTGAAGGTCCGGGAGTCAACCAAGAATTCTTTAGATCAAGATCGAAAGATTTTTTCGAAAGATGAAGTTCAAGATTTTTCTAAGCCATAGAGGAGGTAAGCTTCAAATTTAAGGGGAAAAGTACCCATAGGCCATTGGCATATGGGCATTAGTCCTTGACAGCGGTGGTAATTGGACATATAGGGGTGTTTGCTCAGGTGTTTGCGTTCAGGATGATGTCTGAGAAAACCAGGAATAAGAGCTGAAACTGTCTGCTGTGTTTGTGGCTCTGGAAAAGAGGTATTATCGTGCCCGTCGAGAAACGCTATGGGATGTCTTACGAGTATATAATTGTAATTATAATTTAGTAGGAGTTTACCTCAGATTTGCCTACGAAAGTATGGAGTGAATGGTAACCTGTTGGATAGTGTGCGATTTAAGCAAGTACAATGTTTTTTTTAAAGTATTTTGGATATATCGTGACTGCCTTTGGTGTGGATAAGAAAGACTAGGAAAATGCAAGGGTTTGAGCGTGGAAGGAACCGAAAGGTAGTGAGACTATAGTATGGGGGGAAGAAAGATGGAGAGTGAGATCATTGTTAATGGACAGTTTAGAGGTTGTGTGTGAAAAGGATGGATACAGTGAGGAGAGAACAAGTAGGTTAGAGGTATGAATTGGGTTATATCCGAGAATGGTCGGAGGTGGTAGGAGGATGTAAGAAAGAAGCTTGGATAGAAATAGATTAGTGAAGAGATTATAGCAAAGTGAGTTCTCTGTGGTGGAAAAGGTTGGAAAAGCGCGAAAGAGGGATTAATTGTGGATAAGTGTTTGAGAGAGACCGACCAAGACAGGTGTATGATAGTGTTTATGATTGGTGTGCGTGGAGGCGAGTGGGCGAAGGCGTTCTAGGAGCCTTTATGCACAAGGATGAGCCATGAGTGCAGTAAATGTTGCAACACATAACATCCCATCGATATGGTGCACAATCTCTTGTAAAGATGTGATAGATATGTTTGTGCTTTTAATAAGGCATAAATCCCTGAGAGGTGGAGGATAATTTTGCCTTTGTTGCCTACCGACCCTGCCTTGTGGAAAAGGGATGGAAGTTTTATGTTAATTCAAAATATTTTATATTTTGAAAATCTTACTTGTGCGTGTAATGGATTCTCTTACCTTTTATAAGAGAATGAAACTCCTATTTTCCGCTCGAAACGAAAGTGATCGTTTGATGATCATAATTTTCTCCTTAGGTTGCAAGAGTTTCACAAAACACCCTTTGATATGCCAACTCTAAACGTAAACAAAAATTCTCTTTTGTACTCTCTGTTTGCATTTTTTTGTACTCTAGGTTTTGTTTATAAATCCATTTCTACTCTTTGTTCTCTCCTACATATCCTTTGCATCTTTTACCGGGCCCTGTCGATCTGGTTGGGCAGTAGCGCTTCTTTTGAATCAAATATTAACTTTAATTTAGTTACCGTCGACATTCTCAGAATTCCTGAGGGTGTTGGCGTGCAGGACCTTTGACAGAGAGGATAGTCCTGGAATGGGCTCAGGAGAAGACGACGGTAAAGTAGTTTGGCCTAATGGGATCGAGGATTCCACAGGGGATCTCTTGACTGGTGATTTCGGAGAACGGACGCCACTATAAATGAAAATTCACTTGTTAAAGTGGTCTCTGTCATTCATCAATTTGCTGTTCCATACTAGTAAAACTGGTTGGAAAACAAATCAATATAATATAATTCAAGTTTATGCACCCACACGTGACTATTCTGAAGAGGAAATTGATGAATTTTATGAATCACTAACTGAAGCAAAGATGTGCAAGGAACATGATCTAACATTGGTTTTGGGGGATTTAAACGCAAAAATTGGGAGAGGAAGTTACGGGGATGTAGTGGGAAACTACGGTCTTAAAAACAGAAATGAAAGAGGGGACAAATGGATTGAGTTGTTTAGTGTAGAAAAACAGATAATTGCAAATTCATTCTTTCAACATCCTCGATGATTGTGGACATGGAACACCCTCCCCCTTGGGGGGAAGGGGATTAAGAATCAAATAGACTATATAACTGTTAACAAACGCTTCAGAAATGAATAACAAAATGTAAAACATATCCTAGAGATGATGGTGGTTCGAGGTGCGATCGTGTCCCAGTAATTGCAGAACTTAAGATAAGATTAAAAAGTGTAAAAAAGAAATGAACTCAACCTAAGAAAGATCTATAGACGTTACATAATAGTGACATAAAAGAAAGATATGATATGTGGTGCAAGTACAGAATATATTTCAAATACTATATGCGGAAGAATAAGCAAATGAAAATGTGGAAAGTGTGATAGAAAAGGAATGGCTAAAGTATGCAAGATGCCATGGTAGAGAATGCCAAAGAAATTTGCACAAATGTACAGAGAAGAGGGAGACAACAGTTGACAACCGAAGAAATTTTAGTGTTAATGGATAATAGGAGAAAAATGAAAGGAAATTTAGCAATTTACAACAGGTTAGATAAAGAGAAAATGCAATGTGAAGTAGAACAAATGAAAAAAGTGAACACACGACAAATGTATGATAGGGTGAGAGAGATATCTAGGTAGAGAAGAATGACAAGAAGTTCTACACTCCAGGATAAAGACGGGAATATTCTGATGGAGTCTAAGGATGTGCTTGAAAGATGGATGGAGAGTATGTCAGTGAACTGTATGATGATGAAAGATAGCATAAACCAGAGTATGGCGGGGAACTAGAAGGACCAGAGAAATTGAGAGAAGAAATAGTACATTCCATGAAAAGTAGGAAGAGCAGAAAAGCAACAGGGAGTGATGAAATAGCCATATAAATGATCAAAGAGGCAGGCAACATAGCAATAGACAAAATAACAGATTTGAAAAAGAGACTATACAATACTGGATACATACTGAACGAATACAAGAATCAACTTTCCTAACCATACCCAAAAAGCCATGAGCAACAGAATGTTCAAAACACAGAATCATTGCCATAATGAGCCAGCTATCAAGGATAATTTTAAGAGTACTTTTAAATAGAATCAGAAACAAAATCAACGAACAAATACCAGATGAGCAGTGTGGGTTTAGGAAAGGGAAGGGCACTAAAAATGCAATATTCATGTTAAGAACAGTGATAGAAAGGTCAATAGAGATGCAAAAAGATTTGTTTATTGGGTTTATAGACTTTGAAAAGGCTTTTGACACGGTCAGACATACAGAAATGGTAAAAATGCTGGAAAATATTGGGCTGGATAAAAAAGACATAGGGGTAATAACAAATTTATACTGGGGACAAAAAGCTAACATAGAAAGAGGTGAAGAAAATAGAGATTGGATAAATATCAAGAGGAGGGTATGTCAAGGTTGCATACTATCACTGGATCTATTTTCATTGTACGGACAAAAATGTATTGAAAACATAGAAGAATTGGAAGGCATCAAAATCGGAGGAAAAAATATTAATAATATAAGGTTTGCAGATGATACCGCTATAATTGTAGACTCAGAGGAAAGGTTACAGACTCATGGAAGGACTAAGCAAAGTATGCAATAGTAAAGGTTTAAAAATTAATCTAAACAAAACAGAAGTAATGGGCATCACCAAAAGAAAAGAGCAACTAAGGGTACAAATTAACATTGATGGGAACGTAATAAAACAGGCAAACAAATTTCAATATCTGGGAAGCCTTGTGACAGAGAACGGAACGTGCGTGCAAGAAATTAAGAAAAGGATTGGATTAACAAAAAAAGCTTTTGTGAACATGAAAAAAACCTGATAAAAAATATATGTATTGGGATAAAACTAAGTATTAGATTGATAAAATGTTTCATATGGTCTACATTTCTATATGGATGTGAAACTTGGACAGTGAAGAATAGATTGCTCAAGAAAATAGAAGCCATTTAAAATGTGATGCTTTAGAAGAATGATCAGAATACCATGGACTAAAAGAGCATCGAATAACGAAGTACTGAGAAGATCTGGAGTGAAAAAGAGCTAGTGAATGGAATAGCGAGAAAATGGTTAAAGTTTGTGGGACATGTGGTATGTGTAGGGAAAATGGAATATAACTGCTTGACAGGAAAAATTAAAGGAAAAAGAGCGCGTGGGAGACAAAGAAAGAAATACATGGATTGTCTGTTAGAGCGGATGGATGGAGGAACAAGTGTCACGGATGTTATGAGAATGACTAGAGATCGAGAAGGTTGGCATGCCATGATCGCCAACGTTACGAGACCGGCACCGCAGTGAGTAAGTAAGTCAGTAAGTGACATGCTTGGAATTAAGTGAACAGTGCTCCTCTAGATGTCTGGCAAAACCTACCGGGATTCTTTGCTCACGTATCATTGAAATTCTAAGATAATGCGAGGCCATCATATAATTAATGCCATCCAAGCTTCTTTGGGTTAGCGTAAATACACATTGAGTATATAAAATAGGAAGTAAAATTAATAGGATAGAATATACCGCGTCAAGGCAGTTCGAGAAGGCAAATTTCCTGAGCCGCTCCAGCGTTAAAGGCATTTGGGGATTATTATACTCGAGAGCAGGTTCTCAACACAGGATCCTCGTCGTTTCGCACTGGGCGCCTTCTTCTTGACACCATTTTTATCCCCTTCACCAGAAACAGGAGGAACCAATACCTACATGTAGTTATTATGAATGTGGGGAGGAGAGCCTCGCCTAGAGACATGCTTGTCGTAAGACGCTGAGGTGGACTTCTTTGAAGAGGAGTATCCGCTATCAATGACTGTAGTGGACACTGTATTGAATGTCGAATCGGTTGACGAGTTGAAACTTGACGTATGGAATGTGTTGAAGTTAGGGTCGTGATTGGGACTCCTCCGATTGGGTGTTGAGTTCGAATATGGATCAAGGCGATCGGAGACCGGGATGTCGAAGGTTGTTGTTTGAGTCGGGAAATCAAAGGACAACGTTCGCGTGCGATCTTTGAACTTGTTGAGAGTTTTGCTGTAATCGCGAGAGAAGATATCATTGTTATCTTTGTTTAACAATGAGTCAGAACTCCTGTTAAATGGCGACGTTTTGGTTCTAGTGAGCGACGAAGTGTAATTTCTAATGGAAGGCGTATTCGTATCGTCCAGTCTAGATTCATAACTTTTATGCAGAGATGAATATTTTTTGGAGCTCGACAGAGTGGAGTCGAAAGAAGCTTTACTCAGATTTTTTCGTGATAAAGAGTCGTTGGTGTGTTTTGGATGATCCACTACCGATGTGTATTCCTTGACGATCGGAGTCACAGCCTGAGGGAGATAGAGTGAATAACCTGTTGAATCTATGATACGGGTAAGTAAAATTAAGAATGGTAGAGCGTGAATTAAGTGATCATTTCTATACTGAAAAATCAGCATCAACAGGAATTAAGCCCAGTGGTCTCACGCGTGCGAAGGGCGAGCGTTAGCAGTGATCCAGTATTGGAGATGACTGGTTCGAATCCAGATGAAGGGCGATTCTTTATTATTCGCGGGCGCGATTATGCCTCATTGAACTCATTTCTATACCGAATACGAAATTGCCATAGGAAATTGGCGATTACACAATCGTTATAATATCATATTTTTAGAAGTGATGAAAGGGAAAGAAAAGAATTTACCTTCTGTTTGCTTTTGGAAGATTTCTTTTTCGACTTTGAACTCTTCCTTTCTGGAGGTTTCTCGACCCCCAAGTAGAGGGGAAAGGGGGAACCTGAAATAAAGTACCTTTCACACATCGAAGAGACAAAATACACTATTTAACCAGATGATAAAACACCCAGTATAAGTATAATTCGGTTTGGTGGATTTATCAGTGAGGTGATTATTGGCATTTACAGAATTAAATACAAAAGATATCATAGATGCAATGGAAGAGTTCAGTAAAAAATAATGTTGATATCGAAGAAATAGCGTCGAATTTTTGCTGGTTTGGATGTATAAGTAGGCTAAAGGAAGTTAATGTTAATATGTGGAAAACTAACAAGTGCATTACCGTCAGGGCAATAAATAATAAAGGCCTATGCTATCAAGTTATACTTATAAATATAAATATAAATATATATATATATATATATGTATATATATATATATATATATATATATATATATATATATATATATCTATATATATATATATATATATATATAAGTATATATCATAAAATGTATTTCTTCCTTTAAAACGCGATTAAGGACTGTATGTGAGCAAGAAGGTGGAGATATTGATCATTTATTTCAATAAAGGTTTATTGATTTTGATTTTTTTTTTACATTATCCTTTGTCAGGAGCAATCGACAAGCAAATATTTGAGTGACTATTTTTTTATTGTAGCAATACTATTATAGTTATATTATTGAAACTTTCAGAGAAATAAAGAATACGAGTAAATGTTTTATACGAAATTTTAATTTATATCCAATTATATTTGACTGAGTTATTCAAGTTTGAGTTTAGTAAAGTTTTTATTGGACCACCCGATATATATATATATATATATATATATATATATATATATATATATATATATATATATATATATATATATATATATATATATATATATATATATATATATTTATATATATAACTGGCCATGGTATTCCAGAAACCACTGCGAGCGAGCATTCACCATTTTCCTCCAACAATTTCCTAAGACAGCTGATGACGGCTATTGGCCTACAATGGGGAGGAGAGAAACCATCTCAATCCGGTTTCGGAAACGGTAGGAACAACGCCGTTCGCCACGCAGTAGGATAAAATTCTTGGATCCAAGTCCAGGGATGGAGATGCCCGAGAAAGTTGTATCGAATATTGTCTCGGCCTGGGGACGTGGAAGCACATCTCAAGAGGTAGTGGACAGACAATTGTAACGCAGGGTATCACGCTCCAACTCGGGTTTGATATGTCTAAACTACGCCGGGTAGCAATCAACGCTGCTACCATGGTCAAAAAAGGAGGACAATATATGGGCGATGCTGGCGGGATCGCAGACAACATAACCATTCATCTCAACGCCTGGGGTGGAGTGACCGGCATATCAACCGCTGAGTTGGTAAATCCTCTTCCAAGACCTGAGTTGAAGAGGTAGTGGAAGACAAGCAAGACACCTATGGCCTCCAGGAGTACATACGAGACTGCGATAAAGTTTATTGGCGAATGGCTCTAGTTCGATTTCTGCAATACGGTTCGAAAGGGTTGGGTTCCGTCCGAACCGCGCATGAGCCCTTTTAAAGGCCTCCACCCTGCGGGGGCAATCAGCATTCTACCATGGGACTGATTTTCCGCCTCGGCTGGAGGACCGAGTGAAAGGAATTGTGGACTCTGCAGCCTCAAGCCCTAAACACGAAAGTTAATGTATAACCGCATAAATATCTACAAAATTTCAAATTTGTTTACTAGTGAAGGAGAGCATCATGGAACTTTGACCAGTAGGCCATTGCAACATTCCATCTAGGAAGGCATGAGGGGGGCAGGAAAAGGATCGAATGTTTCAAGACAATGAAAAAGTGGTCGCTGCCAAGCAAGTCATCTAAAAGAGACCACTTGAAATCAGTTTTTCATGTTCGCCATTTTGCTTTTCTGATTGTTACATTTTCTATTTATTACATAAAGATCGACGTGCGTTGTAAATTTCATTAACTTGCGTCAACTAAAAATATGTGTTGTAAACTTTTGAGGCTCACTGTATATATATATATATATATATATATATATATATATATATATATATATATATATATATATATATATATATATATATATATATATATATATATATATATATATATATATATATATATATATATATATATATATATATATATATATATATATATATATATATATATATGAAAATTGCAAAAAAATTAGGAACATAAGTCAAAGCAAATTTCTTTAGGAATGAGTTTTTTCATAACAACATCAATTTTAAAAAGGCCTGGGGAAATTTTAAAGTTATTAAATTTGCTTATACATGAGCATTCAACAAGGTTTCTTTTAATTGAGTCATTTGAGCGAAAAATAAATTTTGCTGAATTCCAATTAATTAAGTAGATATTTTCGGACATATGCACAAAAAACGCACTATTATTTACAGCATATGTCTGAAAATAACCACTTAGTTAATTCGAATTCAGCAAAATTTATTTTTCCCTCAAATGACTCAATTAAAAGAAACCTTGTTGAATGTTCATGTATAAGCCAATTTAATAACTTTAACATTTCCCTTGGCTTTTTTAAAATGGATGTTATGAAAAAACTCATTCTTAAAGAAATTAGCTTTGACTTATGTTCCTAATTTTTTTTGCAATTTTCATTTATATTGGAACCCGAATTTTCAATTTAATTATTACATTGATTTTGTTTTAACATTTTTTATTTCTCTTCCTCTCTCCTTGTCCCACTCCCCTTCGTATCAATTTAGTTCTCGTGTCTCTCCTAATCTCCCTCTTTAGACTATCGCTTTATCCGTTAATCATTTTAACCCTTTTGGCTCTGGTCTTGACTCTTTCTTGTATCTCGGTTTGACCTTGGAACCTGTTATAGCTAAATCTTAATGTTTTTGGAAAAGAAAATTCTCTCTTTTTGTAGATATTTGTCAACACTTTTAATATTATAGAACCAGAAGGTGAGCGGACAGCTCGAAACGTTGTTTATACCCAATAAATGAAGATCAATTTCTTTGCATTCTATGTACTCTAATTCTTGGTGAAATTAAAGACTCATCTGGCTAGCAGCAATCCCATCGATTATATATATATATATATATATATATATATATATATATATATATATATATATATATATATATATATATATATATATATATATATATATATATATATATATATATATATATATATATATATATATATATGATGAAAATTAATGCAATATCGCAAGAAAAGATGAGGAATTAAACCACATTCTCCGAAGACAATTTAATTCAGAACAGTTTCGGTGTATCTCACACCCTTTTTCAACTGACACTGGGTAGAAAATTTAAGAGAAGTGC
Source organism: Ceratothoa steindachneri (assembly GCA_963969495.1). NCBI lineage: Eukaryota > Metazoa > Arthropoda > Malacostraca > Isopoda > Cymothoidae > Ceratothoa > Ceratothoa steindachneri. Next base: position 57,552,239 of record OZ018319.1, on the reverse strand, counting down.
ATATAAGCATAACACAAGATCCCCTCTTTTTTGCATGTCTCCATCAAATTTAAATATGAATGGGAATATGATAATAGATTACCCTATTTAGATGTCCTCATTAATAAAGATCACCATGAATTAAAACTTGACGTGTATAGGAAACCAACCCAATCGAATGCCTATATACATTATTTTTCGTTTCACGATAATACTGTTAAAAAATCGGTAATTTCTAACCTTTTCCTTAGAGCATACAAAATATGTCATCTTTCCTATTTAGATGAAGAAATTGTCATTATCAGGACCATTTTTTCTAATTTGTATTACCCCGATTGGTTCATATCGTCTGCCCATTTTGCAGCTAGGAAAACATTCTATGGTAATAAGCCTTCCCGCACTAACGACTTCAACAAATGTATAACATTGCCATTTAATAATAAATTAAATAGTTTAAAGGACATATTTGGAGAAGCGGGTATTAATCTAGCCTTTAAATATAATAATTCCCTAAACCAATTGATGATGGCCAGGAAACCTAAAGAACATCATAACATAGGAGTATATGCAATACCATGCAACGATTGCCATTAAGTTTATATAGGGGAAACGGGGAGAAATCTAGACAAGAGATTGTACGAACACAAAAGAGATATTAGAGTGGGCAGCGAAAGCAGTGGAATATTTTGCCATGTTAGAGACAAGAATCATACGATCGATTTCAATGGAAGTGAAATGGTATTCAAATCGGCTAACTATGTTAAGAGAAGAATCGTAGAATCGAGCTTGATATCGTCAGTTCCTAATTTAAATCTATCTGAGGGTCAATTTTCTTTTAATCCTGTAATAAGAAAGAATATAAACAAAATAGTTAAATGTCAGCCCTTCAATATGTTTAGGCTTAACCTCCCCCCCAGATTAACCACAAGTAGGGGATTGGGGGAAAAAAGAGGGGATCTTGTGTTATGCTTATATGCACTTCTCTTAAATTTTCTACCCAGTGTCAGTTGAAAAAGGTTGAGATACACCGAAACTGTTCTGAATTAAATTGTCTTCAGAGAATGTGGTTTAATTTCTCATATATATATATATATATATATATATATATATATATATATATATATATATATGGGAAATATCACGAAAGTTAGCGCGTGATAACTATAAATATGAACATGTACCACGGAAGGAAACTGAATAAAAAGCGGATTGGAGTTAGTACTTTCGTCAATTCGACATTTTCAAACTCAATGGTAAGAAAAATAAGATACACAGTATTTATACTAAGCACGTTTCTCCTATGAGGTCTACATTTTAGTGCTATCAGATAAGTCGGAGTTTAGAAAAAGTGATAAAATTGGATCTAGCGAAAACAACCCTGGGCTAATGTTGAGATTACTCTCCTCTGTGTGGGAGATTAAAAATGATTCCAGGATCTGGAATCATTTTATAAAATCATTACTATGGATTATAGTATCAGTTTTTGACCAGTTAATTCCGTGTCCCATCTTGGAATTGTGGGGACACGGAATTGTGAGGTCAATGGAAATCGACAAATGGAGGAAAGGCCCGACCCACGAGTCGCTCCAGCCAATGTCATCCGTAACTCCTTCCCGCCACTAAACACACCGGAGCTCTCGCGTCTTGATTTCTGGCTTCGACCCCATCGAACGTGGACACCAATTTTTCAGCGGCATCACGAGCAACCCCACGCCCATCCCATGGACTGATACTCACCCTCATCATAAATGAGTAGCTCCACATGCATCATCATGCACAGCCAACGACAATACCGCCTTTAGCATTTCCTTTCTCGCCTTCACAACATAACACAGCCCTTCCCTTCTCTGTTCCGGAACCCTCCTGATGGGGTATTCATATATAAATATTCCTGCGGCGAAACCACGAGGGATTTTATGATCCCCGGTTGGTGTCGGTAACAGATAGAATACGGGGCCTAAAGGTAGGTCAGAAAGCATTTTTGAGTTGGTCCTATAGGGAGAGAATAGTCTCGGGGTAGAATGGGACCGTGGCCCAAAGAGAGACAGATCTGCCTAGACGACCCTTCAGTGTCTCACCTTTGCTCTCGTGTCCATTAAAATAGACGTAAACCTTGTATTTGGTGGCCTCCAAAGGCGTGAAAGTGACCTCGTAGACAGATCGATCCACTTCAAGAGTCTTGCAAAGCACTGATTTGCCATCATTGGTGACGTCAATGTTGGCATCTCCCCAGCCGCAGGCACTCGCGTCCACGAGGAATGTGAAGGGTTTACCTGGGGACGATCTCGGACCGTCTTCCAGGTGGTGAACCTTAAAATATTCGGGGTCAAGGGTCAATCACATGACGGTAAATTGTGAGTTTAAACCTGCTTGCATAAGGACGACAGTGACTAAGTAAAGGCGTGCGCGCCCCGCGAAAGGACAAAGCGCTGAAATTTGAGAATTTTTTTTTAAAGGAAATAAAAAAAGAGAAATAAAGAAGAAAAAGAGGAATAAAGAAGAAAAATGAAATAAATAAGAAAAGGAAATAAAGAAAAAATAAATAAAATAGAAAAAGATAAATAAAGAAAAAAGAAATATAAAGAAGAAAAAAGAAATAAAGAAGAAAAAAGAGAATAGACAGCATTTTCGAATACTTGCGTTCCTGGTATGAATTTTTCTCTTGACAATTTAATTTTTTGATAATTAAATTGAAAGCGAAAACCAGCTAGGGCATCTCCGACAGAAAGCTTATAGGGAAAAAAGAGCTGTAAAAAAGAAAATAGAGGTGGAGTGTGGGTGGGGGTGGGGGTGGGGGAAGATATTTAGCCCCAGATCCCCGCGCGGGTGTTGAGGCCGGGAGGGCACAAGGTCCTCCAGATAACAGCTGAAGCTTACCGTCCAATGTTACTATATCTGACCCGCCCTTTCAAGGTACACACAGGGGTCAGGAGGGTGTGTTATTCCTCCAAGTTTCTGGTGGGTCTACCCCATCCACACCCTTGGGGGACTCAATGCTTTGGGTCCTTGCCCAGGATCCACCACTCCATAGGCCTGCAGCCACCAGTTGGAAGGGGTTCCCCCATAGATCTCGTAGTCGGGGGAGATGTCTGCGGAATTCTATAGATGAACAACAATCCCAACGCAATCCAAGGCAATTTGATATCAATATTTCTATTTTTTTTTTAAAGGCGCGAAAATTTCTAATTATAACGAAAAATAGATCGGCAGCCATCTTGTCATTGATAGTTTGTTTTCAACCCCCCAAAAGAATGTTTGGGTTAATTGGGGTTCCAGTAGGTTTCTATTTATAGGGTTTTTCTAGGTTAAGGTATTTTTTTGTGGGTTCGTTTAGTTATTTTAGTAAGTTGTTAAGTTTTATGCTTTGTTTTTTTTCCGACGGAAAGGAACCAAACAAGAAGCCTATTCTAGCGACACGCCGTGGCATATCCTTTTTCACTTTTTGTAATTCGACAGATTATAATTAAACATGTTTAAATAACCTTGGCCTTCTCTATCGTAGTTAAATTAGCATCCTCGAGGCTTATGACGTCATAGCAGTGGCAAATAATGGCATTATACCATGGAAAATACTACTTTCAAGTGATAATAACTCGGAAAATAGTGCTTTGTGCGCGGAATAAATAGCAACAGACAATTCAGAACGACCTTTAGAATGGATTGAAAGTAAATTTTCTTAAAAAAACGGATTTTTTCCTCGGTAGAATTACCGATTTCTGTATCAGTCAGGCCAGTGTGGTGTTTGTAAGTTTATTTTAGGGTGGTGACCGCACCGCAAACTTGCCAGGGCGATCCGTTAGCTCTTTCCTCGTGGTTGTTGTCCGGTAGAATGGCTTTGGGGATGTGATTTAGCTCCAGAGATCGTATGCCTTGCTGTGTTGCGTGTGTGGTGTTTTGTGCGTGATGGGGTTGAGGCTTCAGGGTGGAGAGATTTCTTGGAGTGTGTCAGTGTAGTGGTGTCCTTTGCGCATGTCACGTGTAGAGGTTGGTGCGGGTCTTGCCTATAGTGGATTGGGTTTCTTGTACTATGGAGAACTTGCGTTCATCGGGGGATGGATGTGATTTGATACTGTCTGTCCATTTGGGGGCAATTCCGTTTGTGTTTATTTGCCTTCGCCTGCAACGTAGGAATACCGCGAGCCTCTATTTACCTTGATTGCGTGTGGGTCGTAGACGTGGCAGGAGAAAGGCGATCCTTGGATGTGCTCGTTATCATAAGTTACTTCTATGGACCATTCACCAGCTTCGTCCGGCTGAAAAGTAGCCGTGTAGACACCGTCGTCCTCTTTTACTGGACACGCGAGTGAGCGCCTCGTTGGAGAGAGGGCCATCACGTCGATGTCGCCACCCCCAGCCCCGTTGCTGTTGATCTGGAAACAGAAGGGTGGTGAGGAGCTGCTTGACGCGCGTCATCGGTGACAGAGGGAGAAAGGCAGGGGGAGGGGGGAATGGGACGTACCAAGACTTCGACAATGGATCCAATGGCACAGGGGTCGATTCCTGAAAACATTATCTTGTTGACGTCTGGCAATGCCCGGACTTTATAGGGACTTCCTTCTACGTGCTCTCCATCCGTCATCACGCTCAGCTGCGGAACAAAATGAAATCGATGGACAATGGAACTCAGAACTAAAACCTATTTAATACGTATGCCACCTGGACCAAGATCCCTTGGGTTACTAAAGAATACAAGGAACGAGTTTGAATGGGTTAGTGAATAGAGATGCCAATGAGCAACTTTTATTTTGAGATGACATGAAAGAACAATCTCTTACCTCATAGAAACCAACTTTCTTTGGGGTGAAAGATCCGCGGGCTCCCCGGGGACTGGAATCAATATCAACCCTGACGGGACCGGATGGACCATTCACGTCCACTCGAAGTTCACTCTCCACCACATCTTTGGACAGGAAGTCTATCCTGAATGGAACCTAAAACAAAACAGAATTTAACAATCATAAGAGAATAAAGACGCGTTGCTGTCCAGGTAGAACCAGACCCAATTAACAGTGGCGGATCCAGGATAAAAATTGGTGGAGTGGGGGCTAACCTTAAATCCTCCCTCTGAGTAGTCTGAGAAAAGGGCATTGATGATTAATAATGTTTATCTTACACAGCATTGATAATAAATAACAGTATCTCATACATGAGTGAGCACAAGTCACTCTCAGATCCGAATTTTTTCCACACATCAGAAAATTATGAATTGTGGTTTATTGTAGTTATCGACGTCAGCTAAGGTATAATGCTAAATTTAATAATTATTTTTTTAGATTTACCTATAGTTTAGACATGTATCATATAAGGTACATGCCCCTAGCCGCCCCTCCCCCCCCCTAGATCCTCACCTACCAATCAAGCAAATGCAAGAATGAGTGGGAGCAGAGTAGACAAAAAGTGATAAAAAGACAAACATGGATACTGTGGTCAGTTGGTAGAGTTAAGAATCTCTCAAGCCTTTAGCATAACCAAGTGAAACTTTGTTGTTTCAATCTACCACATCTGTACCCCTAACATTCACTATGATATGCACCTTAGATACTTAAAACATCACACTTGTTCTAGCCATATCACTGAGTCTAATATCCCATCTCACCCAAGTCTCACCTATAAACACCATCACTTCCACAATTCCGTATCTATTCTTAGCCCACGTCATGAGTCTCCCAAGCGCTTCAATCAACAGTTCCAAATCCATCTGTCGTGGTATTGCAAGGACCGAGTGGTGGTGTACGTACGTATAGGTTTGTTACGTACTTCACAAACTCCTTGATTACGTTTTCTCTAAGAGTGCTATATTATTATTATTATTTTTAATCTTTGAGGATTTCTAGTGCCATGCTCAGCGTTTCGAGGATTGAATTAAATAAATCTAGGAAAATAGATCTTTAATTACCACATAAAAAAACAAAAGTGAAATCTGACAAAACAAACTATACAGCTATGAATTAAACGAGTTTAAGTGAGACTTACTTAATTAAACAAATGACTATAAAGTAATGGTTGACCCAAAGCTCACTTTAAGATTGGACGCTAATTGACCTTCAAAAAAATAATGGAATTTATTTACCTTTAAAAACAACCACACGTGAATCTGGTTGGAGACTGACTTCGGCCTCAATTTTTATGTAGATACAAGAATGTTTTTTTGCGAACAGGCGCGTGGAAGTGTTCACAGACACTCCAGCCGTTTGGCTGGATCGGGGACCGGCTTGAAGCCACAGGTCATTTCGGTGCGGGCAACGGATGGCGTTAAGCACGTTGTCTTAGTCAGATGATTTCAACAACGGGACCGTGAAAGTATGCTTCTTCCAATTTGCGGGTTAATCTGGGAATGATTCGCACTGACGAGCGATGAACAAACGAGTGAGTCCTCTGTCGAATGGGGAGTGTTTGAGGGAGTTCACTTTGGGGTATTCCTCAATGGCGAGGACTATCTCTGGGTTTTGTTGTAAACCGGGATAGGGGGTTTCTCTGACGAGAGAGGATTGAGCTTGTTTCTCAATACAAGCTAAACTAAATTTCAGTGTGACCAGCAGGAACTGGCTCAGCATGAGCTTCTTCTGTGTTTCTTTCGTTGGGTTGCCGGGCACTCTAGCCGGATTTCGTCGTCTTGATCGCTAACTCGATCTTCCTCCAAGACAAAATGCTAATTTTTGGTGTGACCACCAGGAACTAGCTCAGGATGAGCTTCTTCTATGTCCCTTTCGTTGGTTGCCGGACACTCTAGCCGGACTTCGTTATCTCGATGACTAACTCGATCTTCCTCGTTCCTTCACAGTTATCAGCATATATACTTCACCACCCCACTGGGGGTAGGGGAAGGAGGGGGGGGAGGTCTTAGATATTAAGCCTCCTCCTCTAACGGTGCTTCTCCGAGCGTCTTTCACTTAGCCCTAAAGGCACCTTCTGGCTTTTGGTCGACGCTCCTCTAACTTCGTCCATGAAGTGAAATTAAATACCAACTCTTAGGGGAAATATTGCCGGTTTAACCAACGTTAGGCTCGCCGGACCCGAATTTTGCTGATTAGTGCATGTAGTGGTTGTGCGAAGGCCTTTCGGGTGGTCATCGAGGCGAGGGGAGAGAGGGGAAGGGGTTACTAATTGGGTTACTCTGCCAAATGCCAGGACGTTGTGGTGAATGAACAGGGCCCCAGTTTTTAGGGTAGGATATCAATTACCCTACACCATCCTACCGTTTTCTTGGTTATTCCCTCGTTGACAGCTGCCAGACTGCATAGCTAAAAAAAATCTCGCTCTCAGTCGCTAACAGACCATTCACAGTATACACCAACACAGAAAGCGTTCATTCCTCACCACCCTGTCCCTCATTCACATTCGTACTTCTCTGAGCTGACAATCCATCCATAAATATATTAAACATCGATGACATCCATATACCTTTGCCTCATAGCCCTACACATAATATACCATTCACTCTTGCCATCCTTTACTCTACTTCTACCATAAAAATATTTACACTATCTATCAGTTAAAACCCACCTACATATATACTTTGCTAGAACCGGTCATAAAGCTTTCTTATCAACATGATAATACTTGTCTAGATCCACAACCTCCCTCATACACATCCTATCTTTTATGCCTAGCTTTTTTAGTTAGCGGTCTCAGTGCAAACACTTGATCTACACACCCCATGCCTGCTCTAAGCCCACCTTACTAATCTCCTATCTTTCCCTCAAGTATATTCTCAAATACTACAAAAATCTTAATGTTTCATAACCTACAAGAAACCATAGCCAAGTATAAGACTGCAATCCCAATATAACATTTCCAAAGGATCTGAAGACTGGGCACGAGTGAGGAAGGTTTCTCTCCCCGAGAAGATTGATAAAACGCGGCGTTTCGTTATTTGACGTATCCCAAAACGTATACTCAAAGGAGGTGAAATTTTCAATTTGAGTAACAAATACTTTCAGGGTTAACATAATTGACCAAGAGCAAAGAAAACGCTGTAAAGAGTTAACAAGAACAAAACTTTCAGATGGGTGTCTGGATGATCACGAACATGAGACCTGAATATATAATTTCGATATGGATTCACTGACAAATTCTTTAATCGGTGCTAAGAAAATTATTGAATTTTCATAACCGCGTAACAAGAGAGACGTTAAATTGTGTTTCGAGCAAAGAGATTAACAGAATGACCAGTGAAATGATGGATACGGGATTTCCAACTTCAGGTGCGTGATTTAATTAATTATAACATCCTCGGTGTCTGAGAGGTATGGGGTTCTTATTTTTATTTAATCCAGAGAGCTATATTTTCTGACACCTTGTTCATTTTATCTGGCTCCTCGAACGCATCAGTAATTTGCTTACCTTTTCATGAGGAAATTACAGATTTGTAGCGTCGATTACTGTTTCTGGCTAAAATTTGAGCAACTACTGAAGCATGGGAGAATTTCAAGGTAAACTTCCGGTCGCAAAATAAGGTGAGGAAGGATTTGTGATGATGTATACACCGTGGTAATTTTGATATAGAAATAATGGCTGTTTGTTAAGAATTTGATCTTAATTACTTGATTGTTATATTAAAAAAAAAAAAAATACAAATGGAGTTGTCATCACTAACTAAGCCGCCACACATCGACGTAATTTTACGAGCAGGGTCGGAACTCACACACAGTGGTGCAACTTTCAACACGACCGATCAAATCCAAAATAATGTATATGCTGTAAACCGTGTACACAACTTCAATCAACACTTAATAGTAAAGAGCAAGTGAGATTTGGACAACTGAAAAAAGGATATTAAAGAAAACCGTTTGGGGCTATGGTCATGAGTTCCACGACAAATTCGCGAATTTTATCCTTAGGAGTAGGAATCCGCCATCGCAACATCCGCTGCACTTTGTGCACCAACAAATGATATTCATGCAAATTAGAATTGTTCCATCACACGGAGTAGGACGATAACAATCGGAAACAAAGTTTTTGTGGGTGTGCTCTTATACTGATCTGACAAAACCCGCAGTTACCTACCTCTTTCTTTTCCCGGATGCAGAAAACTTCGACCTGTGGGAGATTAATCGCCAAACCATTCGATATTAGTGTGTTAGTAACCTCTAGCTAACTGTAATTATTCAGGTTCCCCTTGGGAATTCACTCGGCTCACAAAGAAGATTCCACCTGTACTTCATTTGTACTCATTTGTTTGGCAATTTTTTATCAGTAAATATGGAAATTCAAGGTCACCCATTAAACATTCCAGTTGCAATATATGCACACGTCAGCAGCATTACGTCTAATGCGAAACACACAACAAGACATACGCATTTTCATGTCGTTGATCCTTATGGATGTGCACAGGTCTTCGTCAGACACGAGTCAGGCTGAAGGTCTTTGCAAAGCTCGGACGAAAGACTGTATTCTATATTAGCAAGAGAACATTTTCATCGTTCAGAAGAACGAAAAGACCAAACATATCGTCATTGCCGGTTGAAATCGGACTCCCACTCAAAATGATCTTTAGGAACAACTCTTCTCAAAGGCCATGACTACCAGGTCCGACTACATAATGTACCTTCCCAAAATAAATTTGGTTTTGCTCACCTGACAGCAAACTTCCTGGGGAAGCTACAACTAGGGACCAGTTAGAAAACAGAGGTCAAGAATGGGTAGGCTATAATCTCTCATATTCCACCACGCGAGATTTCACCAGCAATTACAATAAAGCAAACAGACTTTGCAAATCAAACCAATGCGCAACTGTGTAACAGACAATGCAAGCTATCACGTCTATAAGCTAACGTAACAAGGAATGCAATGATGCTGATGATCCATAACAACCTCGCTAATTAACAACTACATCAATATTCACCCACACTCAATCCAATACACAAATACCATTTCGGAAGCTACTTAGGATCCCCACCAGTACATATTCGGCCTACATCGGCATACCGACTCAAGGCGAATGAAGCTGCCACACGTAGCTTCCTTCAGCGCATAACTCTACGGCACTCTATAAACACGAGTTAATACGTATCCATTTCAACTGACTCGTTTGCTTTCATTATACTATCTTTAATTCTATTATTATATAAATAATATGAATAGTCGGTCACTTTGAGTGGTCGCTACTTGGGGCGTCCCTCCTACCTGGTTGTTGATCCTGGTGTTCTCGACGTCACAACTCACTCGAATCGACTCCGTGGCCCCCTTGCGTGGTCGCACCCACTGGAAGTAGGAGAGGTAAGCCATCGTTCCCAAGCTCTCGACATCGGAGCGCGCCATATCACTGGGAGACAGGGTGGGCTCTATACCGAGCTTGCGGGCTCCGTTCTGTGCTGTTGGAGTAATGAAATAGAACCTTAGTACTATTCTGCAAAGAAACCAACAAGATGGACAGAGTGGACGAAACTTTTATCGTCATATCAGCTGTTAGAAAGTTCAGAAAAGCAAAACTACAAACTACTTTTGCATTAACCCGTAACATCCGAGAAAGGAATGTGTTGCATTCCAGTTTAAACAGTCCCACGTCACTTTCCCTCTCCCCTTGGTGGCCTATGGTCCATATACTCGTTTCAAAGACGACCGAAAGCAGGGTCCCCTGCACTGTAGGAGAGGAAGTAAATTTGGTCTTCATTTGAGGTATCAAAGTGTGAATACGGCTGTTGGAGCACTTATTTCCTTCGGGAACAAGACTTTAACAACAATTACCTGCCCTTTTTCTACACATTTATTAATGATGAGGGGAAAATGTCGCATTGGGAAAAAATCAAAAACGGTATAGAACCATACAACACAAGTTAGCAGGTTTAAAAACAAAGTTTATGTTCACATGGTAATTTGACTGCTAGTCTACTTAAATTTTTGTGTGTTTGGCCTTAACTAACCCAGGGATAAAAAGGAATTTAATGCGTTGCATTCGACCTTACGTACTTCGAAAATTTTGTAATATCAACTGACACATTTGCAATTAGTGTTCGGAAATTCCAAGAGAACTTTCGAAGCTTAAAACGATGATTTTCATTTCTCTCCTTGGCATCGACTAGTAAAAGCAAATGTATTAATTGTACGTTAGAGATAGCAAATGAAGAAGATTTTCGTCTGAACAACGCTGCAAGGAAATGTCACGTGACATCTGGAGACTCGTGAACCCTCATGTCACCAATGCCTGTTGGAGGATCTGTGGCTATCTATATTACACGCATTTTCACCACTTTCTTTACAGATCTCCCCTTACAAATGCTCTACGTGATACGGCCTCGTTGCTATTGCACTTTAGATTCAAGACAAATTAAAAATTTACAGCATTGATTTAATGCAATATAAGTCCCCATTTCAAGACTATTTGATAGCTGTAATTTTGCAATTTAATTCTTTTAAAAGTCGGAAAAGCATGTGAATGTGGAAGTTAGGAGGTGGCTTACGAACTACTCAGGATAATAAAGCCTTGCGGTCGACAATTTTGTTAATTAGAAACGGAAGCTGAGAAAAATGGATGCAATGGAGAGTTCAAGAGAGGATTCAAAATCTGTTCTCGCCCAAAAGCACCATATCTTTTTTTAATGTTAAAATAAAGAGTTTTTTCGGGTGAACAAATGTTAAGTCTAATGATGGTGATTATGCTTTGGATTAATAGGTTGATTTATGCTGTTTTATATTGACTAAATTGCGACATCTGGTTTCACGGCCTTAGCCTTAGCCGCTCCTCCTCTCTTCACCCTTTTCGAGGAGGAGACGTAGTAGGCTCCATTTCCAAAAGGCTTCGTGTCACTGATTCGTCTACGAGACGTCAAAATGAGGAAAATGTACCACAAAATATACAGGCAATTAACAAAATAAAATCTTACAATTCGGTTTCGGTCTATCGCAAAGGTTTGTAGTTCATGGCTAACACGAGGCCATAGGTTGCCACTCGATTAGAGCACAAAATGACGAGGCTCGTCAACTTACCAACTTGAATATTTTTTTCCCAATCTTTCGGATCCTTAGACATGGTCTTGTAACCAGGCACCGGCCCGCCGAGTTTTTTCACGAGCGTTGCCAAGTTGTGGCCGTCGTTCCAGTCAGTCTGAAATATGATTTTAATGAGCAATCATGCACGCGAAAATAAAGGGCATATACAGTATATCTTTTCACTGAGAAAGGCCCTACACCGCTGAATGACGCAAATGCTTATCCATATTCTCCATAACTCTATATTTTTAGAACGGGATTGTTTTGTTTTCTTGGTTTGGATATCATTTATATATGTATATAATAAAATATATAACTATATTATATATATATATATATATATATATATATATATATATATATATATATATATATATATATATATATACACTTGACTAAAGTCAAAGTTGAATAACAAAAGTTAATAATATCTTTTATAGGTGATATTTAGTAAACATTACGACATATGTTAAAATTAGTGCATTTTAATGATCTTACTGTTATAGTATTATCAGAGTGAGAAAGTTAATATCATGCATAGAAAAATATTGTGCCTGAAAAAAAAATCTATTTTGAAATCATCAATGAATGGGAGCACCCTTCTGACCCCAATTTCATTTTCTCTGATGAGATGCCCTTTCGTTCTCGCTCGACGCATTTTCTCCTTAGTTCATTTATTTTTTACTCCATTAAACCTCCTTAAGAGAGTCCCATTACTCATCTTTTATGAACTTATAATACATTAACATACACTATCCCTTACCAGAGGAAAAACTGGCGACATATTTTTCGATATTTGATTATATTTTGTTCACTGTAATAAAGCTATAACAGTAAGATTATTGTCTTTTAAGTAATTATAACAGATACATTAAGGTTATTATATATTTGTATCACTGGAAAAGATCTCAATTGTTTAAATAATTCAACGTTGAATGTACTCTTTTTTTAGGCCAACTCCATATATTATATATATATATATATATATATATATATATATATATATATATATATATATATATATATATATATATATATATATATATATATATATAAGAAGATGTGGTATGAAAATTCATTGGAGGTTCCTAGCTTAGAGAGATACTGGGTTTGATGCGGGTAACGCTTTGGGCGAAGGAGAATCACTGTGCCTGCTAGTTCAGCGGTAGAGCATCTGACCGGCAATCAGCAGACCCGGGTTCGAGTCCCGTGCCAGGAATTTTTATTTTTTTTTTAGAGCTCATCTGGCGACTGCCTACATGGGCATTAGTCGCCGTATTAAAACTGGCAGAGTTCTAGGCTACTTTAAAATAAAACTAAACGAAAAAACAACCAAAAAAAAACACCCCAATTGAGGGAAAGGAAGCAAGCTCCTGCGTCAGGGGAGGTCCCCCCAGCGCAGGAGCGTGCAACCTAATGAAAAAAAACAAAAACAAATGCAAAAAAAAACAAAAACTAAAAAACAAACCCTGCTTAAATAATAGGGAGAAGGCCGGCCTCCCCGCCCCAAAAGTCAATAAGTCCACCAGTCGATGTGTACGCACTCATCCCGAGTACAAGGGACAGGCGGTAGCGACCCCACCCATACCGGTACCGGGACAGGTGTCGTGCGCGAAGATCACCCAGACTGGGACATTCGACAGGAATGTGGCGAACAGTCTGGGGGACGACGCAGTCGTCGCAATAATAGGGCACTGGCGAGCGCTCCATCAGATAGCGATGCATCACACGAGTATGTCCGATTCGGAGCCGACAGAAAGCAACCTGAAGCCGTCGCGGCATTGGGGGATAGGTCCATGGAAACAGTCGCGGCGCAATGGCACGCAACTTTAAGTTCCCTTCGACCGTCTCCCATCTTCTTTGCCAAGCAGTCCGAAGAGCTGCCCGTATTCCTGCCATGTAGTCGGTGTGAGGAAGGGCAAAACGCTGGTCCGGTCGCAGAGTCCTTGAGGAACTCTTTGGTGCCCTCCTCGGCGCGCTCATTCCCCGCAATTCTTACATGTCCAGGAACCCAGCAGAGGATAATTTAGACATCCACCTGGCTCGCCAAAACGGTGGTGTCACGGATATCGCGAACCAGGGGATGCGGAGATTTCAATGCCTCGAGAGCACTCAGGGCGCTTTGTAGGTCGCAATAGATCACAATCCGGTCTCCGAACCGGGCACGTCGCGTAATCTCCCGTACCGAGTAGTGTATTGCCACCCGCTCGGCCGTGAAGACAGACGCAGCGCCTGGTAGAGCCCCGCTGACTTCAAACAGAGGGGATACGGCGTGGAAGCCGACCCCCTCTTGGGACTTGGAGCCATCCGTATACACTGGCACGGTTCCAGCGTGACACGATGTGTGCTCCAAAAAGGTCGAACGCAATACTCCCTGCGCAGTATAAGCTTTGGGAGCAGAGGCGTGGCGACAAATAGGCAAATGTGGTACACTCCAGGGTGGTGTCCTGGGCAGAACCAGGGGCACCACCAGCCCGAGAGCTATATCTACCTCTCGAAGGACTGGCGTCTCTCGTTGGCATAGGCACCATCGAGATCAGCTGCGGATGCATTGAGAGGTGTTGGCGACTGAGGGAGGCGCCGGGCTCGCGCGTACAGACAAGTGATGCACTGCACGCGGCGCAGAGCGAGTGGCATCTCCCCAGCATCGACCAACAGGCTCTCAATGGGAGAAGTGCGGAAGGCACCGGTCACAAGGCGAAGGCCGGTGTGGTGGATCGAATCCACCTTTCGCAATAAACGCTTGGCTGCGGATGCATAAAACTCGCATCCGTAGTCGAGCTTCGAGCGAACAAAGGATCGATAAAAAAGTAAGGCAGTAGTCCTATCAGCGGCCCAAGCGCTGAACGTCACGGAACGGAGATTGTCTATGGCACGGGTACAAGAGACCCTAAGGCTGCGAATATGAGCCTCCCAGGTGAGGCGTCGGTCGAATACAAGACCAAGGAAACGGTGCGACTAAACCACATCCAGGCGTACCCCATTAAGAAACAAATCTGGGTCAGGGTGAATCCGTAGATGGCAGCAGAAGTGCACAACCTTAGTCTTGGTTAAAGAAAACCGAAACCTGTGCGCTTCGGCATAGCGAGAGACGCGGTTCAATGCCTGTTGGAGTCGACGCTCCAGAGTTGGCATCTGTGCCGCGCCAAAAGAGATCGAAAGGTCGTCCACGTAGAGCATAGCGAGAACATCTTCCGGCAGCACCGAGGTGATGCCGTTGATGCTCAGGGCAAAGAGTGTGACACTAAGGACACTTCCCTGCGGGACACCCTCTTCCTGCTCCTTTGGGCCGGAGAGGGCTCCCCCCACCCGTACGCGGAATCGACGATCTCGCAAAAATTCGGATATAAACATTGAGAGGCGTCCCCTCGCCCGCATCGTGTGGAGAGTCTGTATGATACCGTATCGCCATGCGGTATCATAGGCCTTCTCCAGATCGAAAAAGACCGTAGCGTAATGCTGTCTAGGAAGGAAAGCCTCGCAGACGGCATTTTCCAGTCGGAGCAGAGCATCCGACGTGGAGTGGAACTTGCAAAAGCCACACTGTGCGGAAGATAGATGGCCTCTGCTGTCTAGGAAAAAGGCTAATCTAACATTTACCAATTTCTCCATCAACTTGCACACGCAAGAGGTTAGAAAGATTGGGCGGAAACCGGTCGGAGTATAGTGATCTCTCCCCGGTTTGCGAAAGGCGAGCACAGTAGCGATTCGCCAGGGGTCTGGGAGAAGACCTTACACCCAGATCATGTTGAACAAATCTAACAGAAAGGCCATGCATCGCTCACCCAGCTGTCGAAGCATGGCGTACGGGACATCGTCCGGACCATGGGCGGTGTCCGCGCACGAAGCGAGAGCGGAACGCAACTCACTCACAGTAAACTTGTCGTTGAAGGTTTCTCCGCCTCTGGAGGTAAAGTTTAGCCAGCGGCCTTCCGTGACATTACGACGTGCATTGAATCCTGGTGGAGCAGCATCACGGCTAGAGAATGCGGAAAAAGCGGTCGCTAAGGATTCCGCCACGGACGCGGGGTCCGAGATTGCGGTCCCATTCTCCTGGAGAACGGGAGGGGGATCCTGCGTAACTTACCCCGAATCCTTTTGACTCGCTTCCACACCTCAGCTAAAGGAGTCTTGCCGTTAAGTGAAGACACATATGCCAGCCAAGAAGAGCGGTGGGCGTGCTTCGAAATATACCGGAACCTAGCCATAGCCCGACGAAATTCAGCGACAGTGAAATCGTTCAGGCGGCGCTTATAGCGCATGTAGGCATAACGCTTCTGTTTGAGGGCCGTCTCACACTCGGCCGATTACCAAGGAAGTGGTCAGCGTGCAAAACGGCCAGACGTCCTAGGAATAGTAGTCAGGCCTACGGCGATGAGGTTGCCGCAGAAGAACTCAACGGCCTCATCTACTGACCTAAACTCCTCGACTGAGATAGAGAATTTAGTCATTTCCTGAAATGCAGGCCACCGCGCCCGTGCCAAGCACCACCGAGGTAGTCTCTCAGGCAGCAGTTGCCCTGAAAAATATTTGAATGGGAAAGTGATCACTACCATGGAGGTCATCGACCACCCCCCCAATCAAAATCAGGCTGTGCATCCGAAGAGCACAAAGATAGGTCGAGGCAACAAAATGAAGCGGTTCTCGGACAGTGATGCGTAAACTCATCCACGTTTAGGACACCCATCTCAAGCTCTTCGATCAGATCGGCAAAGACTTGTCCCCTGGGATTTATGGAGTAATCTCCCCAGAGAGGATGCCTGCTGTTCAGATCTCCAAGCAAGAGATAGGGCCTCGGCAACCGTGCCACGACGCGGCGAAAGTCCCCCGCGTCGAAGTTAGCTGAGGGTGGAATGTACGCAGAAATGATAGTATACCTCCTATCCAGGTGCAGCTGCACAGCCACTGCCTGAAAGGAGGTATCTAAAGAGAAAGGAAGAACGGAGACATCATGCCGGGTGTAAACTGCGCATCCCCTAGCCCGGCCATCCCGTGTTGGTGGGGTCGCAAGACCCTTATACCCCGGGAGGGCAGGCAGGGGGCACGCGTCTAGCATGGTCTCCTGCAAAAAGATAGCTAACGGGGAACGGGACGAGACGAGCCTCCGCAGCTCCTCCCAGTTGGCCCGGAGTCCACGGCAATTCCATTGAAGGAATATGCCCTTCAGGCCTAGCTCGGAGGAGACGCGGGGCCCCTCCTCGAACTGAAGACCCTCACGGGAATGGCCGTACGCTTCCCGGGGGCAGAACCCCGGGCGCTCTCGCCTTTGACGACTTATTGGGGGAGGTTGGGCTCGCCATGCGAGTCTTTTCCTTCCTCCGCCTCGAAACCTTAGGCGGGCGTGGTGGCTTCGGAGGCGGGGGGCACTCTTTTCGAGGAACCACCGTCTCCGAGCCACTCGCTTCACCTCGGGGCGTGGGCGAAGGAGCCGAAGCTCCTTTGTTACTGCCCTCCTTTCGAGGAACAGCTTTAGGAACCCCGGAAGATGCCCTAGCGACCATCTTCAGGGGTGTTGCCTCCTGTGAGTCTAACGACTCGGTGGAGGCGCGTGGCCGTTTTGCCTTACGGGAAATGGTCGCGCTGTGGGAAGTGGGGGAAGCCCTGGTTTTAGCCGGGGCTGGAGATGAACCCTTTTTGCCGCCAGCTTTACCAGAGGAGCGCCCTGGTTGGGTAGAGCCAGCAGAAGGGCTCCGAATGGGCGCGGAAACAACCGTGCTCGTTGGCCTGGATGGGCCAGGAGCAGAGGGTGCTTTTCTAACTATTGAGGCATATGACGTCCCAGGCAGAGCCGGGCGCGCCAGGACCAAGTCCTTAGCCTCGCGGAATGAGATTCGATATTGGGCCTGAACGGCCAGGTTTTCTCTCTCAAGGAGATATGCACCACATTGCTTCGAAGAAGCAGGGTGCGGCTCTCCGCAATTGACACACTTGGCCACACACGATTTGGACTTATCGTGTGCGACCTTGGAGCAATTCACACAGACTTCGGGTGATCCCGACTTTGCACGTCTACATGAGTGATTCGTATGGCCGAAGCGGTGACAGTAATAGCACCGCCGCGGCAGTGGCACGAATGCCTTCACGCGGTAGCGGTACCAACCGGCACGCACCGACTCAGGGAGCTTGTCACAGTCAAACGTGACGAAGAGTGTAGGGGTGGGTCTCGAGGCTCCTCCCTGTTTTCTCATCACACATTCGACCTTGACCGCCCCATGGTCGGCCAGCTCTAGGGTGATGTCCTCAATGGAGTAGTCAACGAGTTCCCTCGCATAAACTACTCCTTTCACAAAGTTCATGGTAGAGTGCAGCGTCACACTCACCGGGGTGTAATGAAGTGTCCGAAGAGCACTTATCTTGGCCGCCTCGGCGGGATTCACCGCATTCGCCAGAAGGCTCCCGTCCGAGAAACGGGTCACCTTCGGCTCTCTACCAATTGAACTAGCTAATCCTCTCCTCTGATAGATCATGTTGCCCTTGGATAACATGGTGCCATCAGTGGAGCGAATAACAAAGACGCGTTTGAAGCCAGCGGGCTCGATAACGCTAGGTAACCTCTGAATGAGGGGCCCCGATGTCATCGAGGCTCCGGCCTGTGCATTTTTGGTCTTGGTCAGGGGTTCCGCAACCGGGGGGGCAGAGGGGCCTAGATGTGCCGATCTTGGCTTGGTCGCTTGCCATAGTGGTAGCAGACCCATCCGCCCCTGCAGCCCCCGTGGATGAAGAGGAGCCCCGAGTCTTCTTCTTCTTTTTGGTCTTGGTCTTTTTCTTTTTTGGAGAGGAGGGCGGGGAATGAACCCGCTTCTCACCCCCGCCGGTAGAAGCCCCCAGGCCATTGACAATTTGAAGCATTTTTAGATTAGGCGCATTTTCGGGAGTTTCTTGCTTATATATATATTTATATATATATATATATATATATATATATATATATATATATATATATATATATATATATATATATAAGCAAGAAACTCCCGAAAATGCGCCTAATCTAAAAATGCTTCAAATTGTCAAAGGAAAATAACATACAAACCCGCTTT
Organism: Ceratothoa steindachneri; assembly: GCA_963969495.1. Taxonomy (NCBI): domain Eukaryota; kingdom Metazoa; phylum Arthropoda; class Malacostraca; order Isopoda; family Cymothoidae; genus Ceratothoa; species Ceratothoa steindachneri. Next base: position 57,533,292 of record OZ018319.1, on the reverse strand, counting down.
CCTATTTACATCTTCAGGGGCAAATGGAGAATAAACAAGAGGAAAACAATATAAAAAAATATATGTCACTCAAACGACTCGATGAACAAACAAACACATTGTCAGAAAAAATATATGAATATACATAGACCTAGATAATATCTTTTTTATACAAAATTAGTCCGATAAATTAAAGATAGACTGAAAGCATTTTTTTTTATTGTGAAATTATCTAATTTAAAAAAAAATAACCTTTGGGTAATTTGAGATTGGTTTCTTGAGAGGATTTTATGATGTCCGATTCAACTAAAATTCTTTCAATAACGGTTGTTATTGAAAGACGTTGAGCCAATAAACACCTCTCTGCTTTGAGAATGTCTGATCGAACTGTTAGGAGAATATTACACATGGATCTCAAGTTCCATCCATACAAATTGATTTGTTCACGAACTTCATGAACGCGACTGGGAAAACCCGCAAGCTGTTAGGATATCCTTCAAAATGTTCCAAGAGATGATGTTCTAATAGTGACCAAGTCTACTTTGATCTTTATGGTTGGGTCAATAAGCCGAATTTTCACTATTTGACGGAAACCAATCCTATGCAGCTTGATGAGAGACCTTTATACAGTGAGGGAGTTACTGTGTGGTGCACTATTCAAATGCTTGTGTTTGTGTTTACTTTTTTGAGGGAGACCAAGCTGTTACAGTAACATCCGATCGGTATATGGAGACCTAGGGAACATTCTAAAACCAAAACTCAGAGAGCACGGAAATTTAAATGCGTGGCTTCAACAGGATAGACCCACCGTTCACACAACAAGAAGATCAATGGAAGTTTTGAAAGAAACGTTTCCTGGACACTTGATCTACCTACGTGACGACATTGGATGGACTGCACGCTCGCCCGATATCGTTCTCTGTGATTATTTTATCTGAGGTTACCTAAAAGCTAAGGGATCGACCAAGAATGAGCGACCAATTGAAGGTTGCTATACAACCAAACAGTGCAGGAATACCACCGGTAATGATGACTCGTTAGGTGATGGCAAACTTTAGGAATTGACTACATACATGTCTCGCGAATGGAGATTCAGATTTGGATATCATTTTCTAAACCAAATAAGAACAAACTGTATCTCTTCACTTAAAACATTTTTTTAAGAATTTATTTGAATAACATTTGCCTTGACCTCTTAGTTAACCTGTAAAATGTGGGATTTTTTTCGTCGGACCCTTTAAAGAGGTAAAAACAGATTTCTTATTTTTTTATGATAGTTTGAGTATAAATGAATAACATCGGACGTCAGTAGAATTACGATGGACAGAAAAACAAAGGTGATATACAATAAAGGCAGTTTACCAGGTTCTTCCAATTCGTGAATGAATTTAATTGAAGCTGCGAGATTATGTAAAGCACAAATAAATTATTCACATTACAAAAGCAAAAAAGCAAAAAAGATATTGTCTACAAAACAGTATCAGATCATATTTTTAGGATGAATCGGAGTAAGGAGTTTAGTTTTTTTTAATCATATATAAACAGCTGAACAAGGGGGAAGATGGTTTCCCATGCCCATACCCATAGCACTGATGCTAACATCGATACTAAACGAGCAATATTGGAAATAAAATTTAATTAATTGTATTCAGATATGCGCACGAATTTAGTTTTTAAATTATGGCACTCTTCTGAAGACTGCTTGCAGGGGCATAGCCGCAAAAATATATGCTATCATATTTTTAGGCCATTTTAAATTAAAAATAACAACAAAACAAAACAAATCCACAGCAGAAAAACACAGCAAAAAACCAACAACAAAAGAAGAGAAATACAAAAGTATGTTTGTGTCAGAGGGAGGCCATCCCCCCTCAGGCTCCCAAGCATGCATCTCCAAAGCAAACAAAAAGACTGTATACAATCGAGAAGAAAGGAGGCGTTCACAACGAGGTGTTCACGAACCGGTCCCGAGTATAAGGGACAAGTAGTAGCGATCCTACTCGTCCCGGTACGGGGACAGATAACGCACACAAGGATCCCCCAGACTTGAGTGCTCAAGAAGAATGTGCCGAACAGTCTGACGGCCTTACTATGTACGCTCAAGCTTGTCCACAAGCGAAGGAACTTATAAGGAAAGCAAAAATATCCTTTTCTCTTCACATCGCTGGATATGAGGAGTTGAGAACCGAACCCAAACGAAGCAACAATTCGGGAGCCTTGGAAGAGTTTTGTTTTTATTTAGAATAAAAACAAATATATGAGGACTTCAGCTCCCCTCCATCGTCTACCTCCTGGAGCCCGAATGAGCACGTTAACCAAGTTACTGCATCATAATCTTTGTTCTAAATATGACGGACTACGAGGGCAAGGCATAATTAGAGGGAGATAGGATGGTGATTTGTGGCTCAGCATACAATGAAGCTCGGTGTCAAAGGTTTATTCTGGAATGGGACCTATTTGTAAGTTTCGGGTGGGGGCGAAATCCGCACACCCGAGGGTCTGGCCAAGACCGCAGAAAGAAGTAGCCCCCGTTTATGTAAATGTTGGAAGTATCTATGATAAATAACCCCGTGGAGGGATGGCACCCGGGTAGTGGCAGTTGATTTAGCCACTACTCTTCAGAGAATCCGCCATGAGTCATCTCTCTAGATGAGGGTAGTAGAAACATGGAGCGGAAGGGAAGAGACCATTTCACATTCACTTAAAAGAAAAGGTAGAATATAATTATTCGCGTGCCGCGAGTGGGCTCGATTTAGAGGCGACAGAAAGCAACGGTGGGTCCACGGGAAAAGTCTAGACGCAATTTCAGGCAACTTTAGATGGTCAGGAATGGGTAAGGAAATAAGTTCAATGGCTTTCGATAACCACACCACCACGTGATTTACGGGAATTTTATTAAACAAGGTCTGCTGACCAAAATGTCGCATGCTCTCACTTATTCTGATTTAAGACCTTACGAACTTCAAAACTTTTAATAGTCCCACGAATAACCTTGGGAAGACCTTGGCAGTTCTATCATTCGAAAGAGAATGTAAAACAAAATAATGATTTCATATTTCGTTAGAATCGGCTAAAATAGTTATGATGTTATGCTTAAATAAAATAGTTCGCGGGCTAACCTTGGGAGGACTTTGTCAAATATATCACTCGGAAGAGAATAAAAAACAACATAGGGGTTTGAAATTTTCTTAGAATCGGCCGAATAGTTATGATGTTATTGCCAAAACAAAATAATTCCTGGGCTACCCTTGGGAGGATTTTGACAACTGTATCATTCGAAAGAGAATGTAAAGCAATATAAAGGTTTCAAATTCTGTTAGAATCGGCCGAATAGTTATGATGCCATTGTTGCCAAAACAAAATAATTCCCCGAAAGAGAATGTCAAACAATATAAGGGTTTTAAATTTCGTTAGAATCTGCCGGAAAGTTACAATGTTATTACAAAACCCCCCAAAAAAGCAAATCGGGGACTGACAACGGGGAGCGACCGACCGACTGACATTAGTGAGATGCAGAGTTGCCCGCGACTAGACTCACACGCGACTAAAAAAGGAGAAATCCAAATAGACCATTTAAAATTAAAGTTAATATTATGAGACACGTACATAAATTAAATCACAATGATTTTTTATATGAAAGGAATAAATACTGCCTAAAAGAGAACGTCGACAGCTGAATGGCATTCCGATCTTTCCTGACCACGGGTTGACTGTTGTTCATATTATTGGAATCCTCTAGAAGCTTCTTTGCACCGTAAGAGCAAATAATGTGTCTCTCATGTGCTTTTAAAAATGAATTTTGTTAGGTTTATGTTTCTGTACGAAAACTTATTTCACCCTTGTTTTCATTAATTTCAATTTTACTGGATATAAATTCTGTTTCATGCCTTTTTTGTACAGAAATTTAACTTTACATTAATATACATCTATTGTGTAGATTGCATGATGTTTGATGGGTTGGAATTCAATTAAAATTAAATTTTGAAGGTGTACGAATACTTATTTCTTTCAACTGTATATGCTTGAAGTAGGTAAAATAAGCCCAAACGCTTTCTTGTTTACATCATCAGGAGCGGAAGAATAGTAAATGAAAGACATAACAACATGATGAAATGTCGAAAAATCAAATGACTTCGCATTAGAACATCTATTTGAGGGTTTAAGATAGACTGATTGATGTAAAGTGCATTTGAAGTTAACCCTGTGTGACCACTGTACTTACAACAAAATTTGCTGGGGATTCTAAAAATACAGGTTATTTTATTAGGGGGCGAAGTTCTAATTAGCAGGATACTTAACGCGGATTTAGTACAAAAATCTACATTAACTTGAAAGTGTTGTAACAAGAGACAGGTCGTTATTGTAATGAAGCATTAAAATATTGTTCCGGGTGAATGGCCGCTATTTTTCCATAAAAAGACATTTTGCTGCGTGTGAAGAATCCTTTAAGTCTTAAGAAATATGTAGGGTATTTTAATTTTTAGCCAATATGTTCTAAAATTCAAATTAACCATCAATAAAGTTAGGATCACAAACTCAAAGAGCACACAAATATAAAGCAGTAAAGCTAATTATTTTTAGTTCTTTGGAGTGGTGAGAATATAAATGAATATAAGAAACATGGGTAAGCTTCCGGTAGACAGAAATTTTGAAACGGTCATTTACCAGCTTCTTCTAATTTGTGAGTGCAAGATTATTGAGGGCATTAAAGAAATTATTTACAGGACGCTCCATGGGCCAAATACAAAAAAAAGATCATCGACAAAGCAGTGCCAAATAAAAAATATTTTTCTTTTTGCCCAAATAACGTTATCGTAAGAAATTTAGTAAAATTTGTCTTCATAAAATTCTATCAAGAAATTAATTTCAACTTAAGTGTCAGTTTATTCAAATTAGAGAGCTTAATTATTAATAAAACTTGCTTGCATAATAATTTTGACTTATCCTAATAATCTATAACACTATATTTTGATAACAGGATTTTTGGGAGGGGTTGAATAATACTAGATATGTTTTTTTACTGTGTTTTTAGGACCAACTTCTTTCTAAGAGTTCCTTTAGAGTTTGAAAAAATAAAATGGTGAAGTTCAGAAAAAATAAATATGATTATCGAATGTTTTGAATTTTTTAAAACAAAAAGAATTACAAATAGTGAAGTTCATAAAATTTATTAAAATTTAGGCATGGCTGCTTTTTTTTTGCTTTTTTTCCAATATTCGAACGTTTTATCGAAGTTATTTCTAAAATAGATTTTTTAATTTTAATCTTTATAAGGAGGAAATAGCTATTGACCCATAAAAACGAGTAAAGCAAAATGAAATTATTAAAGAAAATTTAGATGGAGAAAAAAAAGAATAGTGAGGATTGTTTTTTTCCCTATTTAAAAAGGGATACAATAAAAGTTTTTTTCCCGGCCTTTAGACCAGGAAAATTATTAGGAGATATGGAATGGAAACTTTTAAAAAAATTTAACCCAAAAGGTCATTGCCAAAGCCGGATAGGCTGTAGGCGACAAACGGAAGGTCTACCTGCGAAGCGCAAGCTCATCATGTAAGGAGTGGCGAAACGCTCCTCTTGTATATAATGCAATACCTTACTTGTGTTCGGAGAGATTGACTTTTCGTCTCTCCGTTTGACTCACGTCAATTGTCCTACATTTCCTTATGTAAGGAGAGGCTTATGCTGGAGTCACACAATCACGATTTTGCGCGCGATTGCTTACGCACGAACGTTTATTGGTAGTTGGCAACCAAATACGTCAATCGTATGTGCACGGTACGTAAATCGAAATGAAAATTGTGTAACGCCGGTAGGGTTGGTACGTCGGTGCTGAGGAGCGACGCAGCGCGGGCCGTGCGGCTGCCAGCCACTAATTTTTTAAACCGCAAAAAGCAGTTGGCCTGCGTGGCCCTAACTGTCATCTGTCGCAAAAAAATTCGACGATCGGGGCTGTGTTTACGACTGTTGGGGTTGTCGTAATTATCTACGACAGTCATTATGGTAAGCCTGACTATCGGGGTGCAGACCCTTCAAATGCCAATTTTTACCTCTGACGGCCGGAATCTGGCAACCGCGCTGCACTGCTTCGTGGCGGCAAGGTCGGACTGGGGGTATTTAAGGACCAGCTGGTGGCCATTTCCGACAGTCCTCTCACCGAAGCCGACCATACTCCATCTCAACACCACCACCTCTCCTCTCGCAGCATCTTCAGCGCATACAGGAGACCTCCACCAGCTCCCTTCGTGCCGCCCTGCTACTCTCCCCCCTTCCTGTCACCCTACCATAAAGAGCAAGGATCTGAAAAAGTTGCGGAAGGGTAGTTTTACCCAACCTGCTACTACTACTATTACCACCAACACATCTCAGACGTAGGTACCAGGCACCTCCTCCACCTGTACTACGCCGGCAACACCACCTGTGACCCCCACTGTGCCCACTATTCCTGCCAGCACCTTGTCTGCTGACTCCAGCTCAGCCCCCCCACCACGCGATGACAATGTGGTGCTACATCTCGACCACGCCGAGGTAGAGGTCATCCTGTATGAAGACCCCTGATGATGACGAGTATTCTCCACCCTCTGGCGGCCCCGAATGAGTCTGTAGTTGTATACACGTTCTGGTATGGTGAGACTTCGTAGGGGGTGTAAGGTTTCATTAGGTAGGTGTGCAGATGGAACGCATCAATCATCCCCGATCAGGAAATACTCCGTGGGTGGTCCATTTGGATCATTAGACAAAACCTCGGGGGGTGGCAGCTGGGCGTCCTGCTCGTTGAGTAATTCCCAAGACGGGTCTGTGCAAACACACCATCATCTGACTCTGACCCAATGGCACCCACGTCGACTTACAGGAACTTGTAAACTGAGTCGAGAATGGCTAGCGGGACAATGGAAAAGTATATCTTATAATTGTAGTAGTAAGTGCCACCAAGGGAAGGATTGTGGAGCCTAATGTGTTTCCCGTCAATGGCTCCTACACAATGTGGAAGGTTCTCTGGTTACTCGAAGCCAAGGGCGACCTGTTTCCACTCATCAGGGGATTGTGGCGTCCTGAGTTCCTCGTATCCGTAGACAGCAATAATGGCCTGGCAGATATCTGGTACAATGTGGCTGATGGTGTTTTGAGGAACTCGAAAAGAGTATTGCAGGCTCTTGTATGAAGACCCGTAGCAAGGAAACGTAGGATGATAGCAACACGCAGGCCAGGAGGAATGGGTTTGCGCCAGAACGTATGTTTCTTCTGAATGAAGGGCGTGACACGTTTTACTATCCTATCGAACAGTTGGCGTTCTATTCTCGCGAAGTTCATGTAAAGTTCTGGACATTCCCGGGACAACTCTTGCATTAGGTTGTCGTAATGGTCATATTCCATTCTTCGTTGAAGATAGGGCCACACCCAAACTGATCTCGGCTCCCTCGTCGCTTTCTGTTGTTCCTCTTCTTCGATCAGGGCCTTGGCTATTACCAATCGTTCAATGGCCTCCACGTAGTCAATGATGGCTAGCATTAGCTTCCTGTTACGCACGTTTCGAGGTGTTATTAGGGGCATGATCATGTGAAAGTCCTCCATGATGAATAGCTAGGAGATGTTGCTGCTGCTGAAGGAGAACTGGGAGTGCAATGATGTGCGGAGGTTCCTGCCCTTTTGTAGTTGCCCCACCCCGACAAAGACTGTCCGGACACGATCTTATGACGTCATACGATGTACGCGCTCACCTACGCAAGTCTTGTGGGGGTATGGCCAGTGGCCCAGACAATCGGGCTGGCAATCGGGACCTGGTCACGCGAGTCGAAAACGCCTACGCATTGCAATACGACTATGATTCGACAATTGTACAAGGTCGGTGCAAAGGTATACTACGATTGTCGGACCATGTTGACGATCCACATGGATCGGGGACCAACAGACCTTACACTCACGCATGAACAAAAATCAGAAATGTCGAAGGGCGGGAGCTGTCAGGGGAGAAAATCATGATTGTATGACCCCCAGCATTAGCCATTCCTTACAGGAGGAGCTTGCGCTTCACTGGCAGACTTTTGGTCTGTCACCTACGGCCTATCTGGCTCAAGTAACGGGGTTTTGATCTGAAAAAATTAAAAGGTTTCCAGTACAAATCTCTTAATTTACTCTTGGTCTAGGTTTTTTTAAGATTCATACTTATTTTCTAGGTCTAAAGGCAAGAACAAAACTTTTCTTGGAATTTGTTTGCTATACAGAAAATAAAATCCTCAGAGCTCTTTTTTTCATCTTAATTTGTTTTTATAGAATAAAAAATACGACAAAAAAACAGCCATGCCACAATTTTAATTCATTTTCTGAACTCTTAGGAAGACCTTTGATAAAAGCTTCATATATACGAAAATCCAGCCTTAATTTTAATAATTTTCAAAATCTCTCTGAATCAGAAATAAGAGAATGATGGTGACACTTAATGTTGCCTGTATATATATATATATATATATATATATATATATATATATATATATATATATATAAATGGGAATACCAGTCCTCTTAATTCTAATTCATTTACTATATTATCTTCAGCCTTAACTTCTCTCGATTTGAAAATCTTAGAGTCACTGTAGATCAATAAAATAAATCCAAACCTAAATAATTACTCCTCCTCAACTAAACTATTCACTATATAACCAACTAACACGTCATACATTAACTAGCCAACCGACCAACGGTCAAATCTCGTTAGTAGTTTTTCTATCTTTAGTTAGTTGATTTCACAACTCCTACGATAAAGGTTAGTAGTGTTAAATCCGTTCACATTTTTTTCAGTTTTTGTTTATAATTTACTATAATAGGTTATTTTAATGTTTATTCGAGTTACCTTTAATTTTTGATATTCAAGCAGTTTATGTTAAAGCTTCACTTCTTCCTATTATTTTTCAAAATTATACTAGATAGTACAATAAATTCTATATATTATTATTTGTGTTTTACTTTAATCTCAATAATTATCAATTTTATTTATTTAACTTGCCTTTATCCGCTTTTTTAGCCATTATATAATGCATTCTTTTAACTGTTATCGTTAATATTCCTTCCCCTTCTCATTAGTCGATACAGTCGCTGAAAATGGTACTAGCGAAGGTCCGAAACGTCCGGCCAATAAATGATTAGTGTAATCTCCTGGGTCTTCAATGGTGATTTCTTGACTTAGAGAAGGTCGCTAATCTTTTACTAGCTTAAATATACTTTTATTAAATTATTTTCTCTTGTATTTATCCTTGAGAATGAACTGAATAAACTTCGAAAAAACTTGGAAGCACCTTTTCATTTTTTACTGCGGGACATTGCATTCATTGCGAACCTCACGTGTTACTTTGTGAGTTATTCATTTCATATATATATATATATATATATATATATATATATATATATATATATATATATATATATATATATATATATTCATTTGTATTAACTCCAACCCTGTATCGTTAAATTCCTTTTTCCTCCATAAGGATCCAATCCCTTTGGGCTTGCGATCCTGTATAATTTACAATTATACATGTACCCCGATCATGTAAATATTTTCCATGTGTTGTTTTGTTGGATTAATTAATAAAATTCTATTTTATTAATGTATGCAATATTATTTATCCTTGGGCTCCGTTCCACTTCTTAAGTATATTGAAGATAAATAAGCCCTCCCCAGGCCTATTTATTAACATAGAATAATACTCGGCCATCTGATTAAATCCCCGCACTCGAATATATAATAATCCCCACATATATATATAAGATATATATATATATATATATATATATATATATATATATATATATATATATATATATATATAATATATATATATAATATATATATATATAATATATATATATATATATATATATATATATATATATATATATATATATATATATATATATATATATATATATATATATATATATATATATATATATATATATATATATATATATGATGAAAATTAATGCAATATCGCAAGAAAAGATGAGGAATTAAACCCCATTATCCGAAGACAATTTAATTCAGAACAGTTTCGGTGTATCTCGCACCCTTTTTCAACTGACACTGGATAGAAAATATTAGAAAAGTGATTACAAACATAACACGGGGTCAGGTCATGAAAGATCCCCTCTTTTTCCCCAATACCTTACTTGTGGCTAATCAGGGGGGGAAAGGCCTAAACATATTGAAGGGCTGACATTTTACTATTTTGTTTATTTGCTTTCTTATTACAGGATTAAAAGAAAATTGACCCTCAGATAGATTTAAATTAGGAACTGACGATATCAAGCTCGATTCTACGATTCTTCTCTTAACATAGTTAGCCGATTTAAATACCATTTTACTTCCATTGAAATCGATCGTATGATTCTTGTCTCTAACATGGCAAAATATTCCACTGCTTTCGCTTCCCACTCTAATATCTCTTTTGTGTTCGTACAATCTTTTGTCTAGATTTCTCCCCGTTTTCCCTATATAAACTTTATGGCAATCGTTGCATGGTATTACATATACTCCTATGTTATGATGTTCTTTGGGTTTCCTGGCAATCATTAATTGGTTTAAGGAATTATTATATTTAAAGGCTAGATTAATACCCGCTTTTTAAAATATGTCTTTTAAACTATTTAATTTATTATTAAATGGCAATGTTATACATTTGCTGAAGTCATTAGTGCGGGAAGGCTTATTACCATAGAATGTTTTCCTAGCTGCAAAATGGGCAGACGATATGAACCAATCGGGGTAATACAAATTAGAAAAAATGGTCCTGATAATGACAATTTCCTCATCTAAATAGGAAGGATGACATATTTTATATGCTTAAAGGAAAAGGTAAGGAATTACCGATTTTTTAACAGTATTATCTTGAAACGAAAAATAATGTATATAGGCATTCGAGTGGGTTGGTTTTCTATAAACGTCAAGTTTTAATTCATGGTGATCTTTATTAATGAGGACATCTAAAAAGGGTAATCTATTATCATATTCCCATTCATATTTAAATTTGATGGAGACATGCAAATTATTCAAATTATTAAAAAAGTTATCAAAATCATGGCCATTAGGCCATACAGAAAATACATCATGAATACCACGATAAAACACAACCAACTCAGGAATCTTTTCCATCTCCATCCTGAGCATATTCCTCTGTTTATAGAATATGAGAGAAGCTTCCTCCGTACTAAGAAGACCAAACTTCAATTGGATTTTTTAAATAACTGCTTGCAAGAAAAAATCGTTCCGACCACCCTACTTACAACATCTTTCAGAAAGTCCAGTGATGTTCCGTTTAACATTATACACAGCTGTATATTAAAAGAACGTGTAGAAAACGCCAAGCGAGAAGTGAACACTTTCCTATTCATAAGTGAGACGGTCAAGAAGAAATCTATTTGATAAGTGCGATGAACTTTTAGGGCATCATGCAGTTTCTGTGATTGAATCAAGTGTTCATGAAAAATCCTTCATCATAGCAATTATTTGAAGTGGAAACTTAGCCGAATTTTTATGATCAGTCTTTGGATTAAAGGTTCAAACCCCAATAAAAACATTCTGAATTTATCATCCCATATACTGACTGATGATGAAAAATTTGCGTTAGGATACGGTTTAAGCTTTTCAATTAAGACATGCGATGAGTTCTCACTAGACCATTTAGTATCCATAGCCAAATCCTCACATGAGCAAATAAGTGGTGAATTTCTTAGTGTTTGTATGCTTAGTGCCCTAAATTCTGAAAAATCTGACCAAATTGGTTTTCCCAAAAGATTTCAAATTGCGTTAAATAAACTTAAATTTAATAACAACATTGTTATAACCAAATCCGAAAAAACGAATCAGTTAGTCATTTTGGACAAACATAGTTATAATGATAAACTTAATGAGCTTCTTAACGATGTGAACACATATAAAAAGCTACAAAGTGACCCGCTCAATAACAAAACAAGCAATTTCAACAACAAATTGAAGAGAATATTGAAAAGCGCAGATTTAATCAAACAATTCAGGAGTAGAACCCCTTCACTTCCCTATATGTATGGGCTCCCAAAGACCCACAATGAGGGATGTCCCTTACGCCCAATCATTTCCAATATTAATTCTCCCACTTATAAGCTCTCCAAATGGCTCGCTAAGCATTTATCTCCAGCAGTTGGAAGAATCTCATCTGCATACATTATGAACACTCAAGATTTCGTTGACCGCCTCAACCACCTGCAATTAACGGATGGAAAACTTGTGAGCTTTGATGTAAACTCTTTGTTTACCAAAGTTCCGGTTGACCAAACCATGGGCCTTCTGCGGGAAATCATGCCTAGACTTAATTTGAATCTTCCCATTTCTACGAGTAAATTTATCGATTTAGTTGAATTATGTCTCTCTGACAATGTGTTTCGAGTAACTAATGAGTTTTATAGACAAATATTTGGCCTTGGCATGGGAAATAGTTTATCTCCGATATTGGCATGTCTCTTCATGGAATATTTTGAGACTGAACTCCCTCCCACAATTTCTCCCCCTAACTTTATATGGTTAAGGTACATTGACGATGTATTTTCTGTATGGCCTAATGGCCATGATTTTGATAACTTTTTTTAATAATTTGAATAATTTGCATGTCTCCATCAAATTTAAATATGAATGGGAATATGATAATAGATGACCCTTTTTAGATGTCCTCATTAATAAAGATCACCATGAATTAAAACTTGACGTTTATAGGAAACCAACCCACTCGAATGCCTATATACATTATTTTTCGTTTCAAGATAATACTGTTAAAAAATCGGTAATTCCTAACCTTTTCCTTTAAGCATATAAAATATGTCATCCTTCCTATTTAGATGAGGAAATTGTAAAATGGTATTTAAATCGGCTAACTATGTTAAGAGAAGAATCGTAGAATCGAGTTTGATATCGTCAGTTCCTAATTTAAATCTATCTGAGGGTCAATTTTCTTTTAATCCTGTAATAAGAAAGCAAATAAACAAAATAGTAAAATGTCAGCCCTTCAATATGTTTAGGCCTTTCCCCCCCTGATTAGCCACAAGTAAGGTATTGGGGAAGAAGAGGGGATCTTTCATGACCTGACCCCGTGTTATGTTTGTAATCACTTTTCTAATATTTTCTATCCAGTGTCAGTTGAAAAAGGGTGCGAGATACACCAAAACTGTTCTGAATTAAATTGTCTTCGGATAATGGGGTTTAATTCCTCATCTTTTCTTGCGATATTGCATTAATTTTCATCATATATATATATATATATATATATATATATATATATATATATATATATATATATATATATATATATATATATATATATATATATATATATATATATATATATTATATATATATATATATATATATTATTATATATATATATATATATATATATATATATATATATATATATATATATATATATATATATATATATATATCTTATATATATATGTGGGGATTATTATATATTCGAGTGCGGGGATTTAATCAGATGGCCGAGTATTATTCTATGTTAATAAATAGGCCTGGGGAGGGCTTATTTATCTTCAATATACTTAAGAAGTGGAACGGAGCCCAAGGATAAATAATATTGCATACATTAATAAAATAGAATTTTATTAATTAATCCAACAAAACAACACATGGAAAATATTTACATGATCGGGGATTAAAATGGGAGATACACATAAAATGAAAAGGTCATGGGATAAATTTGACTAAACGGAGGATCAAGATTTGGAGGGATTTAAAATGACAAAACAAACAAGAAGAGAAAGGGGCGGCTAGATCCGTATTAAAGCACGGAGTTACGTTGGCACAAAGTTAAATAGTTGAATGCAATTCGTAGCTTACGTATTTGTAATGTCGTCGTGCAAAGGAAGGCGATTTGAAGGAATGGCTACGGTCCGACTGGCGATTTCTTTCCCAGGAGGAGGGGTTTTAGCGGGGTTGTCCTTAACGAGGGGTGAAGGACTGACTTCGAGGAGTGAGAGCGAAGTGGGGCTCGGATGTACGAACGATCCTTGAGACAGGATATCGGAGATGTTCTGGATGAACAATTGAGGTTATTGGTGTAACCAAGCGTTCTCTTGAAGAACGTTAAAAGGTGGGGAATTAAATTACCACTGACGTGATATCAGGGGAGCTAGAACCGTTTCTTGTCAAACAGGCTCGAAGAACAATGACTGTTCTAAAGTTGTTCTCTTTCTGAACAACAGGGGATGCCCTGTTGACCTCCTGTCTCGAGGGGCACGAACCTTGGCACTTAAGGATATTGTCCTCTTCTGGACAATAAGAGGGGATCGGCGTGATGCCTCGCGAAGATAATCGGGATCTGATTCAAACGCGAAATTCTATCGCATAAATAGCTGGAGCCAGCCCCTCAGCGTCGGGGACAATGGGGGACTTCCATGGAATGTCCCGGTAGCGCTTAGAAAAATTTTATCATCTCATAAGCCTAATTCAATCTGGCCAGATCGATGCCAGGAGGCAAACGGGTGATTGAACCTCCTTGATTAAACCTGAAGCGGGGAAAGATAATACTCGGGAATGGTGGGCGATAAGAACGCCATTCTCTTTCTCTCGCAGGATGCAGGTGGGAAGCATGAGTTTCATTATGTGATAGAAGCGAGGTGCGGCCGCCTTAGGCAATTCTATCACATATATATATATATATATATATATATATATATATATATATATATATATATATATATATATATATATATATATATATATATATATTATATATTTATATATTATATATATATATATATATTTATATATATATATATATATATATATATATATATATATATATATATATATATATATATATATATATATATATATATATATATATATATATATATATATATATATATATATATATATATATACATATATATTTATATATATATGTTCGAAGCAAGAAATAATAAACCACAATATTTGAACCCGATTTATTTACGAACAGTACTAGTTTCGGCTTTCGCTATTGTCACCTGCATAATGTATGATTTGCGACTCCAGGATATAAATGCGAAAAATCAGACTAAACAAAATGAAAACAATGGAAATATAATGTAACAAATAAATATGTTTATAGTTGGGGAAGCAACTTTTAATCCCGGGGATTGACCGATTATGGCGGTTTATAAATTTATTGGGCGACAGTATTCGAGATATATTTGTCAAATTATATTGTCCTTAAGAAATATTAAAGTTATCAACCTTGCTTAATAATGTTTGATTCAGCAATCCTCCTTTTAATTTAATTGTTGGATTTATAAATAATTTTGGCTTGCTTAAATTCGATTCTATGGTCGTAATTTTGGATATGGACGATGCGAATGGAAAGGGAAGTTCAAGTATAAGGAGTCTCACGAAAGGGAAGCGAATGAACCGGCAGGCGCAAATGGGATTGTATGAGGGAGCGGTGGTTCCCAATGCTCTTTGTGGATGTGCGAACGAAAGGAGGAAGGTTGAAGTTATGAAAATGAAATGTCTGAGAAGTATCTGTGGTGTGAAGTCGATTGACAGAGTGGAAAACGAAATAATGCGAGAGAGATTTGGAAGTAAAGTGAGTTTGCTTGAAAGATCTGATAGAGGTGAATGGAGGATGGATGAATGGCTGGTAAAGAGAGTGTATAGATCTCGAGTGATAGGAAGGAGACAGCGTGGGCGTCCGAGAAGGGGGTGGATGGAGTGTACGAGAGATGTCCTTGCTGGATGGGGCCTGAGCATCCAGTAGGTAGAAAGGAGTGCTAGAATAGAAATGAATGGAGGCGAATATGGTTTCTGCACCTTTCTTTCTGTCTTCAAAATTGTTTTGAAAGGCAGAAAATAAATATGGCGTAAGCCCTGTGGTGGTTGTTATCACCCGCAGAACTTGCATTTGCTCCTTCTATATATATATATATATATATATATATATATATATATATATATATATATATATATATATATATATATATATATATAATCTTACCGTAAAATTTGTAATACTTTTTTCAGGCAAGGTCTTCTGTATCCAATCCAAAGTGGCCTTATACCCAGGCCCACCGTCTTTAATAAAGTATGATAGGTATGTCATTCCGGATAGGTCATCCAGGTACGGTGAGGCCAAATACTCTGGTTCGAGAACCATCGGTATATTGAATTCCTGGGATGCGATCTCCATCGCCTTGCGGCAGTTTTCCACGCTGGTAACGAATAAAAAGAAAAAGAAAGTCATCTATATATAAAAAAAAACATGCTATTGATGACAAGCCTCCCCTTGAGGTCGTGTCTCTGCTGCAGAAAAGGAGACTGGTTCATAAGAACTGCCTACCCTCCCAGCCCCTAGGAATCCAAAGTTGTCCTTATTTTGGCTATACGGGACATGTGCCTTTCACATAATTTTTCCTTCCTATACTTGGCCCAGTTGATTTGGATGTTTTTACGAAAATAGAGGCAAATACATTATTTTTCTCACTAATTTACAGATGAATTATCTCGCCGGCCTTTCACGGAAGTTGAAGAATGAGAAAACCATTAGTGTTTAATCGCAAGAAAATGTGTCATTATGAGATACTCTTCCAGGCCTCTAACGCCTAGTCTTTTAAACATCAAAGCCTTGAGGTCAACATACGAATTATTAGGGTCGAGGTTCTTCCAGCTGCGGAAGAGACCAGGGCGACAGTAGTCGACGAGGGCGCACAGGTTTACACCGCTATTCCAGTTTGAGGTGAAGTTGTTGACTTCACAGCTGGGCAGCGCCGCCTGGAAATAGAGAATTCGTCATTAGGGGTAAAATGGAGGTAAACGGTAGAGGTATGCTACCAAGTAGGTGATGATGAGGATGTAAATACAAACTATTAAAACCGGCAGTGAATTGAAAACATAGAGAAACAATGGATCGCCCCACCTCTGACCCCCTACCGATTTAATAAGAGAAGAGCGCACGTTTCAAATGCTTTAAAAGCAGACAAGGATGAGTGCAATATATTTTTTTTAATTTTGAGAGCCCATATGGCGACTGCCTACTAGTGAAAAGGTTGCCGTATTCGCAAAAGAGCTTAGTACTAGGCTAAAAAACAACAATGAATAAAAAATGAAATTAAAAGGGCAATAGGAAGAAAGCGCGCCTCCTCCAAAAAGTCGTATAGTCCACAAGTCTGTGTGCATGAACCAGTCTCGAGTACAAGGGACAAGCATTAGCGACCTCCGGGACAAGTAGCATGCGCGAGGATCACCAAGACTGAGACATTCAACGGGCATGTGCCGAACGGTCTGGGATACAACGCAGTCATCACACTATGGCGCAGGCGAGCGCTCCATCACGCATTTATAAATTTTAACATAAATGATTATAACGTATTTTGTAGAAGATGAGGCAATTATTACTCTTGGATAATCACTATGTAAGGAAAAAAACTAAGATCCCAGATCTGTAGGCTCAAACTATTAGAATATTGATCGTCCTACAAATTACAATTATACAGATTAAATGAGAAATAAAGATATCTTTCTATTCATCTAGCTATATTCAATTTATAGATAAATAGATACCAGTGAATTGGCTTCGTTTTAATAGAGAATTAAATTCTTTTATGAATGTCAAAAAGAGAGACCTCGATGAATCAGATACGTGGCCTTAAGCAGGATTTCAAAAGCGAGGCAGCAAAGAAATTCTCGCGCGGAAACCGCCAGCCACTGTCCCCAGCTGGGTTTGCTCACGACGACCGATCCTCCGCTGAGACGCCTTCACCGAGAGCCCCATGCCCCGCGGACATACTAATCCCCTGCAGACACGAGTCTCTAGCTAACCCCTATGCTTTGAGACGAGGATCCTCGTCTAAACGAACGTCTTCTCGAGGCCTTATCTCGGCTGGTAGACGAAGAATGGCGCCACACCATTTCCTTGAGACTGCCATGCCATGGAGGCCTTCTTGCGAGCAACCCAACAAAGTATTTATTCGGAGGTTTCCCGTTACTCGAGAGAGAGTATTGTCTGTTTTCTTTCCGCGAAGATACATCCCCTCGTCTTGAGTCGAACTTCAGAGTTAGAGGGTTTCGTCGGCTAGACTAATTGCTGTGAATTTTGGCTACAGTCAATATGCAACTTCGTGAAGCGGCATTTCCTCGGACAATTGTTTCAAGAATATTTCGCTCCCTAGTTCGAGATTACTTATTCCCACATCTAAGAGCATCTCGTTCCGAGTTCAAGAATATCTCGACTCACCTTTCAAGACTAATTCGCCCAGTATTCAAGATTACCTCACTCGTGCCCGGGGTATTCCCATCCGGCCGTTAAGATTACTTCGCCCGTGCAGTAAGATTATCTCACCCCGAAGAATCCTAGCTTTGGCTTTACCCCCCAGCAATTCCACCTTTTATACTCCGTCACAAAGATTATCCCCTATTGTCCTTGTTTTCCTTTCTGACCGAGTTAAGGATTTATCCCCTGATTGTCGCTTTAGTCATTGAATCATTATTCCCTTTTAAGCCCGAAATAAATTCTCAATTTATCTCTATGTACATGTTTCCATATTTATCTTGTTTTTGTTATTAAATCTTTATTTTTGGTTTTAATCTTTTAATAACCTTGAATGAAACTTGGTATTTAAAGAACCCCCACCGCCCAACGAATATGCACTCGCATAGATTTAATCACTTTAAACTTCCCGAACTCAAGGAGGACTCACTGTCCCGCCTCATTACCTTGGTACAGCCAGGTATCTCTCAGCCGCCTGAAACTTAAGTTTTAATTGTCTTTACAGCTGCTAAGGTATACACTTACGACACCATGACACTCAGGGCAAAGTGTGTTGACAATGATGACATTTCACTACGGGACACCCTCTTTCTGTACAACTGGACTGGACGGGGATTCGTCGATTTCGAAGAAATTTAGATGAGAAAATTGAGAGACGTCCCGACGCCCCCATCGTGTGGAGGGTCTCCATGATACCACATAGCCATGCAGGATCATAGGCCTTCTCCAGATCGAAAAATACCGTGGCGTAGCGCTCTCTATGAAGGAATGCCTCGCAGACAGCATTTTTCATTCGGCGCAGAGGATTAGAAATGGGTGAAACTTGCGGGAGCGACACTATGCAAAAACAACATGTGGTCTCCGCTCTCCAGGATGAAGTCTAGTCTAACATTTACAAATTTATCTATCAACTTGTACACTCAGGACGCTAGAGAAATTGGGCAAAATCAGGCCGGTCTGGGTAGAGTGATCTCGTTTCGGTTTTCGAAAAGCAAGCATCGTAGCCATTTGCCAGTAGTCTGAGGGATACCCCCAGTCCAGATCCTAATGAACAAACCTAACCGAAAGGCTTCGCTCACCTATGTATGTGTCGAAGCATCGCATACGGGACATCGTGCGGACCAGTGGCGTGTCCTCACACGAAGCAAGAACGGAACGCAACTCACTCAGAGTAAACCTGTCGTTGAAGGGTCCTCCGCCTTTGGAGCTAAAGTCCAGTCGGCAGCCTTCAGCCAAATCACGACCCGGATTCATTTTTTTTTAGGAGCCCATGTGGCGACTGCCTATTTGGGCATAAGTCAACGTACTCACCACAACGGCCTAGTACTGGGCTACTTTAGAATAACAAAAAAAACAAAACAACAACAATAAAAAATGCAACAAGCAGGAAGCAGGCTCAGGCATCGGGGGAAGTTCCGCCTCCCCTTGGCACAGGAACGTACGACCGACAGAGAAAACAACAACAACAAAAACCCAAACTAATTAAATAAACGGGAGAAGGCTGGCCTCCTCCAAAAAGTCAAAGAGTCCATAAGTTAATGTGCACGAAACTGTCCGAGTAATAGGGATAAGCGGTAGCGACCCCCAGGTAACGTGCGCGAAGATCGCCTAGACTGGAACATTCAACAAGAATGTGCAGAACATTCTGGAAGACAAGGTCTTGTTTTTTTATATTCCATTTATTCTTTTGTGATTTTCGTCAGTAAATAGGGTAACTCTCTTGTAAGGTTTGCAGTTGGCTGCTTTTGAATGCTCGTTTATATCTCCAGTGCGGTAAGTTTACATTTGCTATTCGAATTCTGTGCAGCACATCTTCAGGCATGTTTTGATATATCTTCTGCCATATATTCTTCGCTCTTCTGTCCAGGGTAAGGTTGATAGGTTCGATATCCGTTGCTTGATACAACACTTCTGTTGGTATGTGGTCCCACATGGTGACTTTGGCAATGAACATTATTGCCCTATTTTGAACAATCTGTGCTTTCTTGACAGCAGTTTTGCTCAGGGTATGGAAAGGGATTGTGCAGTAGAGGAGGATCGGCCTTACTAACAACATGTAGTTTCCTCTTGTTCCCTGGTGAGAGTTGCTTGAAGCGGTACAGAGCCCGTAGCGTTTTTGTGGCAGCGGCAATCTTCTCTTTGTAGTTGGCATTGTACCCGACCGAGGTTAATTACAAGCCAAGTACCCGACCTTCTCTGGAAGAAGCCATAATTCGTCCTGCAACAGTACGTCTGGTGTCTTCCGACGTCCCTCAGGTATCATCTTGGTCTTAATTTTGTTCATTTTTCGAAGTTATTGATGCTCTCGATTTCCCTGCTTGTCCTGTTTGCAACGTCAACAGGGTTTGTATACAAGCTGGTGATGACCTGTGTGATGTCATCCGCCAGTTGGACGTACTGAGCGAGGTCTTAGTCGGGGTAAGGCAGGTCGCCGGTTTACAACGCATATAATGTAGGGCTGAGACAATCCCCTGTTACACCCCTGCCTCCAGGTTGAGTGGTTCCCCCTCGATACCGTTTACTCTTACGACTGCCTCTCGATCTTCCAGGTAGTCGCAAATTATTCTTGTTAGGTTTTCCACCATACATAGTTCACTGATCTTCTTTTTCAGTTGCGGCAGCAACAGCTTGTCAAAGGCCGAGGCCACATCTCCCGATAGCTATCCTTTCGGTGATTAACACCAAAGCCGTCTCGGCACCAAGTTGCCTCCGGAAGCCGTGTTGTCGATTATATAGACCGTTAGTTTCTAGATGGGTTCTTAGTCTATTGTTGTAAGGTTTCTCCAGCAATTTACCCATGAATTCCAGCAGAGAAATGGGTCGATAGCTGCTAATCTCTTGTTTCGGCTTGCCAGGTTTTGGTATGAATATCATACGGGCTCTTTTAAACTGGTCCGGGAAATAACCCACATTGAGGCAGGCATTACATATCTTTAAT
Organism: Ceratothoa steindachneri; assembly: GCA_963969495.1. Lineage (NCBI taxonomy): Eukaryota > Metazoa > Arthropoda > Malacostraca > Isopoda > Cymothoidae > Ceratothoa > Ceratothoa steindachneri. The sequence continues at coordinate 57,512,091 of OZ018319.1, read as the reverse complement.
AGAGTTCCGTTTATGTGTGAGGAGCCTTTATCATATGCATTTTTGTAATGCCAGTTATCCCTGGTGATTTTTTTTTTAAAGATCTTCAGGGCTCCTTCATATTCTTCATGGGAGAAGGGCCTTCCCTCTTCTCCCGCGAGACGTGTCTCGTTCACGAAATGGTGTGGCGTAATATTAGCTCCCAGCTCTTAAATTCTTAAAAGAACTTGCTCCTCGTACCTTGCATCAAAAAGTTCGTTTTCCTCATCACTAATACAAAAACGAATTTGCCAATATCTTCTGAATTCACGCTAGATGTCTTGGTCTTCCGTAAATTCCACGCGATTAACTTTTATTTTTATATGACTCGGGGGGGAGTGCCCCAAAATCTTTTGGTTGACTCCAGAATTTTCTAGGGTCTCCTTCTGCATTAATATTAGTTATCAGTTCGTTCCACTGCTCTATTGATTTCTCCATTATGAGATGCTTGATCTCGTTCTTAGATCTCATAGTTCCTGGTACCGACGAGATGTGATCCCATATATGTTAATAAAAGAGATAGTTGCTTCCAGCTGTTCCATCTTTTCTTGAATGTTAAGGACCCACCTTGGAGCCGGTAATATTTTGTGCTCCGTTCAAGGAACAACTAAGTGGTCAGCCTCAAGATCTTTGACGCAAGATGATCGAGTTTTTTGTCGATTTTTTCCATTGGAGCACCTTCTAGTTGGTCAATCTGCAAATGTTGTAAATGTTCACCGTATGTCTCCTAGTTGGTTCTTACCAAGCACCTACGTTTATGAATTTTTACTTGGATCGGGGAAGTGGAGATGTGGGTGATTATACTGATATGGTTTGGTGGGGCGAAAGGGCTCGGAAGGATCACTTGATTCAGAGAGAAGTTTCTATTCGTTAACACTATATCCGGTGTGGTCGATGATCTTGCCGTGTGGAAAGTGGCGAAGTCGGGTCCTTCTCTTTGTACTATGCCTCTGTCAATTAAAAAGCTCAGCGAGTTACCAGCTCCGTTGAATGCTGTAGTGTAGCCGGCTTCCCTACAACGGGAGTTTAAATCCCCGATCAAGATTGATGAGGCTTCCCTACAGATCTTAATTGTTAGATAGGACTCTTCCAAATCTTGTATCTCCTTAAACTTGATCCCTTTTCTGATGGTAATGGCTACTCCATCGTATATCTCTCTCAAGTGGTTTGCTATCAACACCTCATAGTTATATATTTTTATATACTCATTTTCGCCCTTCAAACCATACTCGGATATGAGTACAATGTCGGGATCGACGGATCTTATAATCAATTTAGTTATACTTTCTGCTTTTGGCGTTCCAACCGTTTATGTTGAGCGAGATCTTTAAATTCCTGGTGTATTTATTACAAGTAGCCATGATTAAATATTATTAGGTAGTTTGATTTTAGCTTCTCTTTCTCTGGCCAGCAACCTTACCTTTCCTGATCTTTTCTTCCTGAATTGATCCTGGTTTAAATTGAAGCAGGATTCGGGGCAGATTTGCATCAGACCTTGTTTTAAAGCTTGTAATAATTCTTCTTACGCGATGTCGGCATAGAATTCCCACTTGTATTTACCTTTAATCACTCCTTCAATCAAATCACTGACCTTGGACTTTCTTGGAATTGGTGCGGATGGGTTGCTATATATCTTTATGCACAGGTCCAGAGTATTTTGGAAGGGAATGGTGGGCGGGGCAGTAGCCATTACTACTGCCTCAATTTCAATGTCCTTGGCGCAGTCGCCTCTCCTGGTAGGTCGCTCATTTCCATTTGAGAATCCTCATTTTCGGAGTGATCTTGTTTGCGTAGGCGTGGGTCGCGAGAAGCCAAACGAGACATCAGACATCGGCACCTTTTGCTTCAAGCTTTTCATTTGGGCGTGGAATAGGTCCCCTGACGGTGGATTGTCAGGAAACCACATCGGTTTGAGACCATTGTGAACCAGCATCCTATTAAGTTTTGTAGCATAATTTCCTAGTTTAGTGATGTTTGTGAAATGGGCATGCAAAATGCACATTATAAGATCTGGCCTCATATTTTGATCGATTTGCAGCATGTTCTTCTCCTGCTCGGTTCTTTTCGTCGCCTGTGCATACGTAGTGGCAGCCCTTCTGTTTCTCTCTTCGATCATCGCCTTCTTCTTGTCTGTTATCACCCCTTTTTTAATTGGGCAAATCATCGACAATGCACGGTGGGAATTGCCACAGTTTGGACATTTCTTGTTTGGATTCGTGCAATCCCTCCAGGTGTGGACGGATTTCGCGCACTCGGAACATACCTTTCCTTCAACTTGGCAGTCTTTGGTCGCATGCTTCTCCATGGCATAGCAGAAGAAACAAATCTGTAAAGGAACGAAGACTTCTCGTTCGATGCAGCTGGCGGAGACTTTTGTGTTGAACATGTGTTGAGCTGCCTCTGCGGCTATCTCAGTCGTCTGGAATGTCACTTTGAACACATGTGTGTATTCTTCGCCTTCGTGATTTTTAAACTTGCATGCCTCATCGATCTTTTCCCAAGTCTGTTTGTCCTCAATTTCCTTTTTGATTTTTTCAGCAGAGTGGGTATCAACGTAGGGGTCGATACGCCGAAAAATAAATGACCTTTTTGATGACATATGCGGAGGAATCCTTGGTATAAGGCCGATTTCATCCAGTTTTTCACGCGACCTTTCGCTGAGCAAGTTGTCCAGGTCCTGATTCGAGTCACAAAAAGCCATGTACCAGTAGGCCTGATCCTTAAGCCTGCAAGCGCGATTCCCAGCTTTGCGTAACTGCTTCGAAAACTTTTTCGCGCCTAGGTTTCTGACATCGCTCCTTGACCCGGAGCGGGATACGCTTCTCGCCTTTGGGGTCGTCCATGACGGCCCCAACTACGGGAATCCTCTTTTTAACCTAACAGGCCCTTATCGCGGGGGCGGATACCTGAATATTCTCTGGTTCACCCTTTCTGCCCTACCTAAATAAATTGTCTAGCAGGGTCCTCCTACCTGCTCTGACCACTCCGCCCCAGAGTGGGGCCCTCCCCTTCTTCGGGTCCTCTGCGGGGTTTCCTTTCGGGGTTCTGACACGTCAGAGACAGGCGGCTTCTACAGACCTTAAGAGGCAGAAAGGTTATCAAAACCAGAGATGTGCTGCTGTTATGAGAACAGGCAAATACGCAAGGGAGTTTTCCTAAGCGGTAAGTGGAACGCACTTCCAGTGGAAGTTGTCAACAGTGAATCTGTTGACCAGTTCAAGTCAAAACTAGACAAAGTCTTGAAAAGTGGCCGTGTAAGCACGCTAAACAATTGAGCAGCCATATGCCCGCTCGATTGCTAGTCGAAAAGTACCCTCTTTGAATGGACCGTAAGGTCTCCTAGGGTACTCTCTTTCCTTGTAACTCCTTGTAACTCTCTCTTTCTCTCTCTCTCTCGCGCGCAGGTGGCTGTGTGAAAGAGCAGGCGATTTCAACTGGGTCCAAAAGCGCGCTCTTCAAATTCCGTAAATATTCTTCACCTACTAATCCCAACGATTCGAAGTTTACAGATTTAATACAACCTAGATAAAATTTATATATATATTTTTTTTTACTGCCTATCAAATCTTTTATGTGCACCCTTTTTGTTACCTACAAAAATAGCGTAATCTTTTTATCTAATAATTAAAGAATCTACATAGTATGTGCCAGGGGAAAAATTACATTGACATTCAATCTGAATGTTTGATTAAATGTGAAGAGTTTTCGTGTGAATCGGAGTGTGTAGATTGAGAAATCAGTCCGTACACTCCATCCTTTTTTTTGGGGGGGGGGGGGGATAACATAAGAAAATTAAGCCAGACAAGACGGTATAGCCCACCTTTTCTAGAGCGTTCCACGTGCAAGGCAAGCAGACCATACATAAATAAGGCTACTTTGCCACCTCAGCGGGAATGAAAGGTTGTTTTTCCCCCCTCCAAAACTAACGTCTACAGGCGGAAACCTTCGCGCGCACGCCTAGGCAAGAATGTTATAGGGGAAAAATTTCCTCCCTACTAATCACACCAACCCATTTAAAAACAATCGGTATTATTATTTCTTATTGACAACATTACGATCTACTCGGATTGATCATTTGACATTTCCGTCCAACTTCATCAGTGTGAAGAGTGGTACGCGCAGTTGCCACGGAAGTCATGGACGAAGTAAGTTACGTCGTCATCAATTCTCTGCCATGACGTCATGTCTCCGCTGTCCACATCGGGGTGCAATTTGGAGCTTTTGTCGCATATACCTGGATTCATTACATGACATTTCCATTCCTAATTTTCTTAGCTGTTCCAGTTTTTGTTTTTCTCTTCATTCTCTTGTTTTCTACCTCATCTTTCCTCACGGTCGAGGAGGGCTTTATAGATCGCATTAAAAAACTTTATCTCACTTGTTTGTCTTTTTTTATATTCTTCCAGTTTCTTTTTTAAAGTATATCCAAATGTTAATGAGACAATCCTCTAAATCATTCTCTTAAAACTGAATAAGGTTATCCAACAATTTATTTTTGTCTCTCGGATTCTTAGCATTTTTTTAGGTTCCAAGGCTGATCGAGCCCAATAGAACTGCGCGTTCAAGAAGAAAAACAATAACTGGCACCTCTAAATTATCCCATATTATGAGTGTAAGCGACCAAGAAAGAGAGCAATGGAGATATCTAAGAAGGCCCTTGGAAGGGGGACAAAGGAGAGGAAAAAATAATAATCAAGATACCAGAAGGAGAATGTGAGGATGAGGACAAAATAAAGATCCAAATTGAAGAATATTGGGGAAAAATCATTCGGGCAAGGCAGGGATGGGAAGAAAATGGAGCTAATGAGGAACTTCAGTATGCAGAACAGGAATTAGAGGATGAACGTATAGGAATCAACATGGAGGACATAGAATATGGGTTGAAAAGGATAAAAAATAATAAGGCAATGGCTGAAGAAAGGATAGTTGGTGAATTTCTGAAATATGGGGGAGAAAAGATGAAGGAATTACTGACAACCTTATTTAATGATCATGTGCTAATGGATGGGTGCCCGAGAGTGACAGAGAAGTAGGATTAATTTGTTGCACAACAGTGGTAATAAAGACAAAAAACTGGTAGACAGCTACAGGCCAGTAGCCAGAATGAATGTGATAGGAAGAAGCTGAAGGAGTGGGATGAACGTGAAAGGATACTTGGTGATGTTCAAAATGGATTTAGGACTGGAAGAAGAGCCATATACAATCTTTATATTCTACGGAATGTAATGGAGAGGGTAATGAAGCAAGAGGATGTGCTATATGTCTGCTTTCTCGATATAGAGAAAGCCTTTGATCGAGTTGATAGAACGAAATTGTTTGCGAGATTAAGAGACTTGGAGATGGATTAGAATATTCTAAATGTGATACAAAAACTATATGAGAATAATAAAGTCAAACTCAATCTGGAAGGTATAGAAACAGGTTGGATGGTAAATGACATAGGGGTTAGACAAGAGTGTACCATGTCTCCTAGCCTGTTCAGCTTCTCCATTAAAGAACTTTTGGGAAGAGTAAAGAGAGAAGGTCAAGTAGCCATGGTTGAGGAACGCCTATTGACAACCTTGGGATTTGCAGACGACATAATTCTTGTTAGTGAGACAACAGAGTGTTTGCAGAGAATTTTTGAATGTGGTGTACCAGTATGGGGAAGAATGGAGAGTAAATTTTGTAGAGGAAAGTGAAAAATAATTATATTTGGAGAAGAAAGAAATGAAGGATGGATCCTAGGAAATGACATCCTAGAAGTGGTAAATGAGTATAGATACTTGGGTATGACAGTCTGCAACCAGAAGGATATATTTGAGAAGCATAAGAAACAAAATGAAGTAAATATGCTAAAAATGACTGGCATGCTGAGGAACATGGCGGCCAAGTAAGCAAATAAGTTGAAAATGATAAGAGAACTGTGGAAAGGGATAGCAGTCTGTAAACTGACAAAGGTAGAATTGGAGAGAAGGGAAAAAATCCAAAACAAAGTGGCAAAAATAGCACGAGGAGCAAATTCCTATGTAGCAGTAGAGGCACTGAGAGGAGAAATGGGATGGAGTAGGTATGAAGAGACGTTGGCAAAGATGAAAGCAAATTAAAAGTTGAGACTGCAATAGATGGGAATAGAGACCTGAGCAGGCTATGTATATGCTGCCTACGATAGGAGTGAGTGGTGCAAAGAGTTAAAGAGAGTGGAGAGACAAAGTATGAATTGGAAGCAATGTATAAGGAAAACTGAAGCAGAAAATATTAGACGCAGGAGAGAGGTTCTGGTGAAGAGGAATAAATGACAAGAGAAGTCTGAACTTATACACGAGGTAAAAGGGAGCCTTGCATTGAAGATATGTACGATGGGAATTTTGCTACTATTCGAGGCATGGACTGGATCCTTGGAGGTGAAGGGGCGAACATATAGATGGAATGGAGGAGAGGACAGATGTGAGTGGTGCCTATTGGGGCAGAGAGAATATATAGGAGCATTTGATTGTGGAGTGTGTGGGAGTGTCTTAAGAGGGAGAAATTGAAAGAAGAGCTGGTGATGGGAAGAGAAAAGTGGGAGGAAGTAGAGTGAGTGTGGTGCTAGGATTTGAGTGTGATAAAAAAAGGATAGATATAGATGACAAGAGGATAGGAATAGTAAGGGCAACAAAGAAATATTTGCAGTGTGTGTGGAAGAAGAGAAATGAATAAGGCTAATTAATTATTTCTCCTCTCCACAGAAAATAAATGCCACATTCCGATACAAAGGTTGGTTCAACAAACAATAAAACGACTATAAACATTTTATTCACGCCATAACTGACGATGTTAAAGTTTAGGCTAGAATAACAATTACAAAAAGAAAGGAAAAAGAAACAACAAACAACAAACCAAAAACCCACACAGAAACGAGATGAGAAGAAAAACAAGTATTTTCATACAGTATAAATATTCTACAATTGGAACTAGACGTACACAAATGGGCAATTCCGCTCTACATGTCAAAACGCCATATACACTATACTCTCATAGACACAAGAGACGACTCTTTGATAGCCTCTAAAAAAAAGCGCAGACACTGGACCAATCCTAGTTGCCACACACTACAGACCACCCAGTCTACAATTGCATATCGATGTCCCACTCCGGGTGCTATTAAACCATAATATTCCACTCTTCTTTCTTGGTGACTTAAACGCACACCATCCCACATTTTTTTTCTACCTGGTCCGTGCCTTGCAGCAATTTCGCTGCGAACACATTGGCCCGGCCTTCTCCACATTCTCCGGCCATCGCAGTGGGACCTCGTCATCGAACGTGGTCCTCCGTAACGACCACGCCACGATATTTCACACTCACATAGTCCAGGGTACCCATGTACCCGACCACATCCCCATTTGTCTCCTACTATCCACTTCTCCAATACTTAATCCTCACATGGCCTCTATACAACTACAATAACACAAACTGGGTAGAGTTCGGGAACCACATAACCACACACAAACCACGCAACCTCAACCTACAGGTGACTATATCCTCACAACTAGAAAACCGCTGGAAGGTTCTCATGGACACCATAGAAACAGCCCGCAACACTTACACACTACGCAAAACATACAAACGCATAAAACACTTCACCTTCTCCATACATACACAAAATCATCACGATATATAACAATCACTATAACAGAAGCCCACGAAAATATAATATTACACTCGCCCGTGTCCGCGTCCTGCAGTGCGTGCTGTTAGACCGGAACCGTCAATGGGGCGAGGTCATCCGCGTTGCAGATGCTCGCTGCGCTGACCCCTCCTTCTCTGGCGACGCGTCAAGAGTATGATGGGCACGAATTTTCACAAGCCCATAAAAGTACAAATAAACAACCAAACGCTCACAAACACGGATGACATCCTCGAAGCATTCAGGTCCCATTGGGACCAAGTACATTCACATGTCAACCCAAACCACTACCATACTCACAAGAGCACTTCAACAAGTTCAGGAATGGTGCGTCTCCACGCTAGCGAGCTGGAACCAGCCCCCTTGATCGAAATCGAAGTGTTCGACAACAAAACCCCATTAACCACTACAATCACCATCGAGGAAACAAAACATTACATCAAAGCCACACGAAAACCAGCCCCCAGCCCCTCAGGCTCTCCAACTATAATCATTCATCACCTGCCAGGAAACATCTACCGAACATTAACACACTTCTAAAACCCCTCCCTAGCCTCTGGATATTTTCCGAAAATATTCAAGGCCTCATACAACATTCTACTCCACAAACAAGACAAAGATCCAAAACAATCAAATAACTACAGGTCTATTGCTCTCTTAGAGCACTTAGGCAAAATACTAGAATTTCCTGGCGGAGGAGAACTGGTTCTCCCCTTGTCAGTACGGCTTCAGGAGGGGCCAGCCCACCAGATCGGTGATTACTATCGTTCACATCATACAAAAAGCACGACAATCACGACAAAAACCACTCACTATCAACAAGGATGTCAAGAAAGCCTTTGACAAAGTGTGCCATCAGGGGCTCCGTTGGAAACTCGCCATCGAGACGGAGCTGCCTCTCTGCACGAGAAGGTTCTTATCGCGCCGTGCACAAATAATACTAAACGAGAAGACAGAGTACGATGACATGTGGCTTATAACCTCTAATCCTTAGAAAATACAGGTGACACTATACGGGGCGCAAGACCACTACATGCAGGACATATCCAGCCCTCGTAAGACTCACATACAAACCCGCAACAAAAATACTCGGAACAACATTTAACTCTCTCACAGATACTCACAGAAGATCTTCTGGAAGAGGCAAATTATACCTTTGGCTCCAGGGTTTTGAAGTCAGAGTTATCCTTCTCTTAGGTAGACTGCCTGGCCTGCCATGGCTACATCTACCTGTTCCCCACTGTGATGCTCAGTAAATAGTGTCAGCTTTTAAAAAAAATCGGGACGGAAATTCGAACTGCCGACCCAACGATTGCCAGGGAAGCGCGCTAACCACTATACTAGCCGGGAAGCTAAGCAAAAGCCAAACGAATGAACAACATACTGAAGAGGTTTTACCTCAGCAGCAAAAAGATGCAGCTACACCTATACAAAACGCTAATCAGACCAATACTTACATATGCACCAATCACACTAACGGCCGCAAACCACACATAGTAGAGGAGCGCACAGCACATACAGAACTCCGTTCCGAAGAGCGCCTATCGCTCTCCCCTGTACATGAGAATGTCGATACCTCACGACACAAAGAAACTCACCCTTCTAAATACCTACACCTTCACAAGACTAACCCGACAAATGGGGGAAACTCGAGAGAGACCATTTACAACCACGTACACCACATACAATATGCTGCTGCTTGGGAACACAAATTCCCAGCAGGTTGACACCACCAGCCGCCTGAACTATTGTACACCTAAATAGCAGCATCGCGTGACGTTTTCCTTGATGCTGTAGGGAAACTGCCGCGCCGAAGTGTCCTAAACACTAAGCCACCACGTTTCGACAATTTTGGCTAAGCCTCGTCGAACTGTCAAGATGCCTACCCCTCCTGAGCAGATCCTCCAGCCTTGCCAGTCCAACACCACATACTTCGTACCGGTGTATAGCCACCGGTCTATCGTACTCCTCCTATCCCCCCCTTAAGTTATTTCCAAACTGCTCCTCTCTGACTAAATGATCTACCACAGGGATCCCTCGCTTTCTCTTTCTATTCTTGCATTGCCTGGCCTTATGCACAGCCACAATCACAACAACGTACCTTAAACCAGGAGAGCATCAGCTTCTTCGGAGGGAATTTAGTCTGCCCAATCTGGTAGTGCATAATTAAGGACCAAATAAGACCGAGGATCAACTTGAGATTCCCATTCACGATGTCCACGTTACCTGTGGACAAACAGAAAACCTATTTATTACCATATTCACTAAATGGGCTATGCAATGAGACGCCCGGTCTTCAGACACCAAAGTCGCTCAGATTCTAGATATGATACCTGGTGGTAGATTTCCCACTGAAAATACAATGTTGAGATCGTGATTGAACCACTAACAGACAGTTTATATAAATGTAAATTACCTACAGGAAAATGAAAATGTTATTCTAAGCGCTTTCACGTTTATTATACAGGCCTCTCGGTTTATGTATTTTTAGTCATTCTTCCGACTGACTTGTAGCTTTATTCTTAAGGGAGGCTATTGTCTTTACCCCTGCCTCCTTGCCCTCTGCCTTTCGTCCCCTTCAAGACAATTTCAAGAGAGAAAAGAGCTCGGAAACTATCTCTGTCTCTTTTTACGCCATTTCATTTTCACAAAAATAGGAGTGAAAAACAATGAGGGCAGTCTCCGTTTCAAACTTAGAGAGGTTTGCAAAGAAAGGGACGAAAGTAGAGGAAGAAAAATATCAATATATAGCCCGAGTAGTAGGAAGAAGAGAATACTTGGGGTGCTCATGACGATGAGGATGCAAAAATTTTCATAATCTGTTCAACCCCCACAATTAAGGTAGATCTCTCTACGGGGTTGGTGCCAGAATGCAAGAAATTCTCCAGATGTCAACTGCAGCATGGTTGCCCATGACACACATGTGACCTTCTTCCAAGGACACCAAGTTTAAATCGCGCGCCTCCCACTACTAACTTGAACGTGGGTAACGAGATGTATAGGTAAACCAGGGGTGAAGGGGGGGGGGTGTACCCAGTATGGTTTCATCATAGATACAGACACTTAGCGAGGGATGAAAGAGACGAGTCTCTGCAGATCCTCTCTGTTGGAATATTGGAATAGAAACCTCGGTAGTTTCTCTGAGAGATCGTGTCATCGATCAGGTGCTCGGAGAGCTTCCACAGAAGTAAGTCCACAACAGGCTTATCGGCCTAGTCCTTCACAGCGACAAACATCGCGTTGGCCGACCAACACGATGGCTTCACGAAAGCTGCTCCATGGCTTTTGGTTGGCATGGCGATCCTTCATTTGACGCCGTCCATATGGCATAACTTATATCAGCAATGAAGCAATTAGACGCATATTTAGAAAGCCACCTTTTGGCCAACAGGCAATTAAAGTTAAGATTCTAGTCTTTTTTGCCAGAATTTGCTCGTATTCTTCGCTAAAACGTGGGGGAGATTCTAAGAGAAGAGACCAAATGTGCAGATATTCAGGAAGGAAGCGAACAGGAGGGCGTTCGTCCCCTGCGTCAAAGCGGAACTAGCTACCTTTAACTGAATCTTTGAATCTCAGCAACGGATTCTTCGACAAATGTCTCCATACTTGTAGTTGCACCAGCAAGACACAAGAAATAGGTCTTACGTTTCACTATGACGTGAAAGCTTTCTCTGCCGGATGATAAACTGCCAACGCAGTCTTGATGGTTTATCACATCAAGACTTTCCTTACCAGACCACCCTCCACCAACCTGGGGTGATTCACATTCACTATCGCGACTGCCACCAAGTTCATAAGTCGACGAGAAGAAAAACTAGTCTAATCTTAGGTTATTTTTTTTAAAACAAAGAAAAAGAAAGGGAAAAACAAACATGAGGATGCTCATGCTTAACTAATGTGCATGATTTTTAATCAAAAATTAATCACAAGATTTGTCCAAGATGAAGTAGATGTATTTTATTTCGATATGAAAAGGCCTCTTGACACCATTTCAAATAAAAGACTAAATAAAGACCCATTAAAGTTTGCAAAATCTAATCGAAGTCGCCTATACGAGGCAGCTCCTATTCCCATCATCCAGTTCAGTCCCACCAACCACCCTCATCCATAAATCTATCCAATCTATTCTTAAACCTCCACAAGACTATTTCAGGATGATATAAGCACGTCAATTACCCACGCTCCTCTCAATAAACGCTAATACCCTATTAGTTCTAGTCCTCGCGCTTTAAGCACTGCTTTCTAGACAGGAGGTCAGAACTTAAAAGGACACCCAAGTCTTTTGCATTCTGACCTTCCTAAAGGTCTCCCATTCAATTTATGATTATATTACATTATACTACATTTGCTTATATTAAATTCCATTTGTCATTTCTCTGCCCATTGGAATAGTTTGTTTAATTAATCTTGTAATACTTCAACCTAGGAGTCAGACCTTATAATACTACCTATATTACATAGTATCATTCTCAAACTTGCTCAGGTCGCTACTTATTCTTATGTCGAGATCATTAATATAAATCAAAAACAACAACGGCCCCAACACCGACAACCCAACAAGCAACGACTGAATCCACCTAAAACTATAAAAGGTATCTAATTTCCGTTTTTTGCATTCGAAAAGGAAGATTGAAAGTATCTTTCTTACATATGAAAATTGTCATGAATAAGAAGGAGGTTACTGAGATATTATTTTTTTAAAATGCGTCATTTTAAAGGACATTGTAAATCACCTAAAGCTAACGCCTCCAGATTAATGTCATTTGCCTGTTAATATATATTCCAATATTTCAGTTTTATTTGTCAATTTCTCGTAGTAAACGGCTGAAGATGATATGGGAAACTACATACCGAAACTAGTCCCGTTTTAATGAACTTTATGCTCCAAACAGTGGTTTTTCTTGTACATTTAATCTATTCGTTATTGAGTGAAACAGTGCTTATATATATATATATATATATATATATATATATATATATATATATATATATATATATATATATATATATATATATATATATATATTTATATATATATACATATATATATATAAATATATATATATATTTATATATTTATATATATATATATATATATATATATATATATATATATATATATATATATATATATATATATATATATATATATATATATGTATATATATATATATATATATATATATATATATATATATATATATATATATATATATATATACGAGGGGCGGTCTATAAGTTTTGCAATTAGGATATAAGGAAACGAGATGTGAGAAAAAGTGTTTTATTATTTTTCATTATAACTACCCTCGACTTCAATGCACTTGCGCCACTTGTCCCTGAGGCTTCGAATTCCCGACTGCTGTTCAATCCACTCCTGGACGGCAAGCTAGACATCTTCATCGTCCCCAAACCAGCGTCCACGCAGTGCAGCATTGAGCTGGCGGAATAAAAAGTAGTCGCTAGTGGCCAGATGTGGACTGTAGGGGGAGGGGATGGTTGAGCTCCTGGAATCCGCATTCGCGCAGGGCAGCTTGTGAAACTCTGGCCTTGTGGACTTTGACGACGTTGAAGTCGATCATGGGGCGTGAGGTTTCTAGGGACCCAACGGGCACAGACCTTGGTCATGGCCAAATTGTCGTGGATGATATTGATAACACTTCCATGTGATATTCCAAGTCTCGCTCGATTTCTTCGACCTTCACCAGTCGATTTTCGAGAATCATCCTCTCTACACGGGCCACATTGTCCTAGTTGGTCACGTCTGACAGGCGTCCTGGACGGGGATCATCTGCAAGGGACTCACGACCATGGCGGAACTCCCTATTCCAGCGAGCAATGGTTGCATAGGAAGGGGTGGTGTCGGTGTACACTGAAACCATGCGTTCATGGATCTCTTTTGCATGCTTGCCTTCCCTGGTAAAAAAATTGATCACTGCGCGGTGCTCAACCTTCTCCATTGTTGAAAAATTTGTGACTGACGATCTGCGATAAGCTACTGCTTCTTAAATAGACGAGGCAGGAGCGTGCGGCTGCAGGTCCTGAACTTGTTATAACTTGTCCTAACACCCCCACAAACAGTTACCCCCCTTCCTCTGTTTTGCCCTACCGATTCGCAAAACTTATTGACCGCCCCTCGTGAATATATATATATATATATATATATATATATATATATATATATATATATATATATATATATATATATATATATATAATACTTGTAATTGATTTTTGATTTGTTCCTTGAGAATCTGATATGTAGCAGAAATATGAAGACCCGGGTGATTACACTAATCATTTATTGGCCGGACGTTTCTGTCCTTCACTAGGACCATCTTCAGCAACTGTATCGACTAATGAGAAGGGGAAGGAATATTAACGATAACAGTTAAAAGAATGCATTAAATAATGTCTAAAAAAGCGGATGAAGACAAGTTAAAATAATAAAATTGACAATTATTGAGATTAAAGTAAAAACACAAATAAAAATATATAGAATTAATTAATACTATCCAGTGTAATTTTAAAAAATAATAGAAAGAAGTGAAGTTATAACATAAAATGACTTGAATATCAAATATTAAAGGTAACTGGAGTAAACAATAAAAACACCTATTATATTAAATTATGTAAAACAACAAAAGAGTCGAAAACAAATTAGAATGAATTAAACAAAGGGACTAACCTTTATCGTGGGAGTTGAGAAATCAACTAACTAAAGATATAAAAACTACTAACGAGATTTGTTCGGTTGGTCGGTTGGCTAGTTAATGTATTGAAGTGTTGGTTGGTTATACTGCGCGTATTCTGTGTTCTGGTATGTCTAAATTGTTGTTAATAGTTGAGAGTATGTCTTGGTCTACTTTGTCCCGTCTTTCTCTCTAGCCTTTGGATCTCCATATTGATCGGTTTTAGTCCGATTCTTTCATGTAGAACCGATTGGCGAATATGGCCGATCCTTTTCGTGACAGTTATAAGCAGTGTGGCTTCATTATATACCCTCTACATCGTTCTGAGAGAGGTACAGCTTGCCATCTGCGTGAGCACAGCCGGGTACACCTGGACGGAGCGTACCAGGGCCATGTATAATTTTTTTCTTCGGTTGTTTCTTTAGCTCTCTTTTGGCTAGGGAGACTGTTTTTCACGTGGGCCTTGTATCCTGATTTATAGAGTCGTAAGCCCAGGACCTTTGTGTCGTTAGAGTACGAATAAATTTCATTGTAACGAGGACGTCGTCTACTTTCCGGGGTTTATTGGAATTATAGTGAACTTCTGGCGGTTGGTCTTTATTTTCCACTTTTTTTCATAACGATTGATGTTATCAATCTCGGCAGCTGTCGCCCTTGCTTGACTTCAAGCGTTCCTGAATGGAACTGGGGCGACTTATGTGATGTCACCTGCGTATTGTAGATACATCGAATCGTACCTCACTGGAGCAGCGAGGTTAATTGTGTACACGAGGTACAACAAAGGACTCAGACAGCTGCCTTGTGGAACTCCCGCCTCGAGTTCAAATTCGGATCCCTTGCAGCCCTTGATCGCGACTTGAGCTCTCCTATCCGTGACATAGTTACAAAGGACCCTTTACAGGATTGAGTTTAGCTGGAGGTTGAGGATCTTGAATTGTAGCCCTTTCAGCCATACCTTATTGAAGGCCTTCTTTACATCCCGCAGCACCACGTCTACGTACTTTCTCTCAGCTTTGCTGTATGCGAGTTTTTCCGTTAGGAGGGCGAGGGCGGTTTCCGTTCCTCGTCCTCTGCGGAACCCGTGCTGCTGAGGATTGTTAGCTCCTAGCTCGGCTAGTTGTTCTTGAAGCCTATCAGCCAGGAGCTTCTCATAGACTTTTGCAACGAATTCCAGCAGGGCTATTGGCCTGTAATTGACCAGTTGATCCGGAGGTTTACCTCTCTTGGTATGAAGATTATTTTAGTGATCTTAAAACCCTCAGGGAAGTAACCTGTATTCAGGAAAGCGTTGTAAACTTTTGCAATTCCCTGAATGATCTGCTGTGGGGCATTTACCAATTTTTTCTGGTGATGCCCATCCAGCCTGGTGCCCTTTGTTCAAAGGTTCTTACAGTGGCCATGACCTCCTCTGGTATTATGGGACGGTCATGGTCCGCCATCTCCCTGCCTTCGTCTACTTGATGCTGTGGGTGCGTGCGGTGCATAATCTGATTCAGTTCTTCGATCAGTTGGCCTTCGAATTCCTGGTCGAACTCTTCATTGTCTTCTGGGGTGATCCTGAAGAAGTTTTCCCCCAAATTCCTGAATCTGTCTTCTAGAACCGCCGGGTCCTCTATATAGTATCCGTTCTCTTTTATTCGAGCCTTAGTTCTTGAGGTTAGTCCCTTTAGGTTTTTGACTTGACGCCAGAATTTAACCGGGTTGAGCTCGCTATCGACTTTGGCTATCAGGCTGTTCCATATTTCTCCCTGTTGGAGGTTGATAGCCTCTTTAATTCGGTGCTTAAGTGCCGAAGGAACGAGCTTCTCTCCTGGTAAGGACCTTCCCGTCTCATCTATTCGTACAATTCTCTGCGAACACGAGCGATCTCTCTCATCTCCTCTGCCCATCTGGGCTGAGGAGGTGTTTTATACCCAGTCTTGAGTATGCACTCGCGGTCCGCTTCTAGTATAGATGTAGTTAACCTCTCCAGTTTCTCGTCTATCTCCTCCAAGGCCGCGTCGCTTAGATCAGCTGGGGCGTATTGACTGAGTCGTCTCTTCTCTTGTAACGTCCCCGTTGGCTGAGGTATAGTTTTTTCGGAGAGAGAATGGAAGCTGGATCGGAGCGAGAGATACTGTGGTGAGAATCGCTATGTGATCTTGGGACTGTTTGGCCTGGCTCACTATGGTAGTTGAAAGGGAAGCCTTCACTGTTAAGATTATATCAGGTTTGGTTGCTGATATGGAAGTGATATAGGTCGGAAAATCCAGCCCTATTCTCTGGATGTTTTTTCTTCCCATAATCAGTTCCAAGTTTCGGCCACTTTCGTTGGTACTACCATAGCCCGCCGCACGGCATCTGGCATTGAGTTCGCCCCTTAAGATTGCCATTCTAAGGTGCCCAAACAGTGACAGTGTGTAGAAGTTATTTAACGGGAGATAAACTCGACGAGGGGGTTGATAGGCTGCAGCTATCACGAGGTCTCCCACTAATGTGTGAAGTTCAACCACCAGAAAGGATTCATCAAGTTCTGGTAGATGTTTGAACGATATGTTCCCCTTGATAGCTATTGCAGCACCATCAAGCCTTTCCTGAGAAGGATTCTTCATGACAACTCTGTAGCCGGGTATTTTAATTTGACCAGATGTAGTGTCAATACCGTGCTCCGTTATAAGAATGATGTCGAGGTCAAGCACTCGGAATATGTTACCATTTGCCGTAGCTTTCCATTCCCATCCGTTTACGTTGAGTGTCAGAATCCCCATTCTATTGCTTACTCTTTCCATGCTGTCTCTTTAGTGTTTCTGGCTTACGTTCTTCTTCCTTCCGTTTCTCTTCTTTCTGAACTCGGCGTTAGAAATCTGCTCACTGGTATTGTGATGTAGGGTCACATTCTGGCAGAGCAGAGCTTCTTCTGCCGTTACAGCGTCGACCTCAAAGTCGAATTCTCATTTGAACACTTTTGCTTTAATCCCATGAAATATGTCCCTGGGTTCCATTTCTTCGGTATAGGAAAACGGGTCGCATGCGTAAATTTTAAGATTGATACTATCCGCACGCAATGTTTTGTTTTACCACTTCTTCCCCTTGGCCTTCTTTGTTTGTGTGGCTTCGGTGTCCGATGAGTCTGAGGACTCTGAGGAACCATTGGTATCAGACCCAGCAATTCCACTCTCTTCGCTGATTTCTTGGTTTGGGACCATCTGCAATTACAGGACATCCCCAGAGAGGGGTTGTCCGGTAACCAAATTTAGTCTATACCGTTATTGGCTAGCATTTGGTTCAGCTCTTTAGCGAACATGCCAGGGCGCGCGAGATTCATGACGTGCGCGTAAAGGATGCACATCATAATCTTCGTCGAATTCTCGTTCTGCAGCTTAAGGTATGTTTTCTTTGTGTCCACTTCTGAGAGGGCCGTCTTTGCTGCTTGAGCGTAGGATGTACTTGCTCTACGTGTTTCCTCATTCTTCTTCGATTCATGTTTCCTTTTAATAATTTCTTTTTTTTTACAGGGCAGGCCATGGCCATTCATCTGTGTCCTTGTCCATAGTTAACGCACTTCTCGTAATTATTATTGCATGTCCTCCATTTGTGTCCCTTTTCGCTGCATTTGGAGCATGTTTTCAGTGGCTCCTTGCAGTCTTTAGTCGCGTGTTCCTCCATTTTATAACACCTAAAACAGAACTGGACTGGACTGAATTCTCCCTTCTCGATCTGGTCCCCAATAACTTTGGTATTGAACATGAGTAGGCCATGTTTTTTTGCCTTTTGGGCCATAGTGGTTTGAGTAAAGACTACCTTGACGACGTGATTGTAGTCGCTATTGTCTCTTCTGTTTTTAAATTTGATCACTTCAGCTACCTTGGCCCAGGTTTTCCGAAGCTGGATCTCCTACTTAATATTTTCTCTCGAGTGCTGCCCGATCCACGGATGCAGTCGCCGGGATACCACGCTCCTGTGGACCAGGATCTGTGGTTGGCAACCACCATAGTTTACGAGTTCATCTGCCCCGATAAAGAGTGTAAGCTTTATAAAAACTCAAAATATATTGGCATGGAAACCACTACACTTTTGAGACGTTTAACCATGCATCTACAAAGCAGAGGGCCTAAGAATCATATGGAGAGTCCCCATAATATTAACCTAACAAGAGATATGCTCGTTGATAACACCATTGTTAAAGAAAAGAGGTCAATAGAACGAGGCTGAACATCTTAGAAGCCATATTAATAAATGAAGATAAACCAGCCATCAACAGTCAAGTGACAAGCTGGAATCGCACATTAAAACTATTTTAAAATTCCACTCACAGGAGTGGCCCATTTCCTTTAACGTTACGTTTAACCAAGGCGGAATAAATACCCCTTAAAAATCGTTTTCTTTTCCTCTGTCAGATCCTCACTCCACTCATTACATCGGTAAAGGAGGCAAGAAAATCTCAAAACGCTCCAAACATGATCGAATAAGATCGAAAGCTTAGCAATTTAGTTTGTTTTTTACCAAACACATTCATTTAAAAAAGAGATGAATACTGGACAAGTGATCCACCATCTACAAGATGGAATAAAAAAGATAGAAGAAGAGAAAGTTGCCAAAGGGAATTAATTAAGGCAAAATACACAATGGTCTTTAACAAAATTTGCTCTGCTATATGGATCCAAGTTTGGGGTTCGAGTTCGTTTGAGGGTGTTCACCAAACAAGTTCGTATTTAAATTTGCATATAATTTGATAAGATGACTATTTTGAACTTGATGTTTATCAGGATGAATGATTGGAGGCAGAGATTTAAATCGCCTTTTAGGTGGAAGGAGTAAATGTGAATGCAGATGGAAAGACTTGATTTCCTGTGTGTGTAATATGGTATAATGTCCGATTTTTATGTGTCGAGAAATTGGGCATGACCAATGAGGTCAATGGGAGTAGCTTTGTCTGGAGTGAATGATCGTTGAGGTGTTTTAGATATATATATATATATATATATATATATATATATATATATATATATATATATATATATATATATATAGATAGATAGATAGATAGATAGATAGAGAGAGAGAGAGAGAGAGAGAGAGAGAGAGAGAAAGAGAGAGAGAGAGAGAGAGAGAGAGAGAGACCCGAGCGGACCAGACCAGACTCAAAGGAATTTGGTAGAAAGATAAGATAAATAGTGAGCAAAGGAATGATAGTAAAGTAGGGAGAAAGTTTGGGTGATGGTTGTGGATAGAGTCTAGCAGATTGGCGATAATAAACAAATTGAACGAAGTGGTTAAATAACAGTTTTGTGGGAACCGAAGTTGTTGTGATTTAGAAGGAAGATAATATAACCAAAGGCAATATCAATGGTCGGCAAAACAGTGTGTGTAAATATGTTACCATATATATATATATATATATATATATATATATATATATATATATATATATATATATATATATATATATATATATATATATATATATATATTTATATATATATATGTATATAAAAAAAATTACAGTAGCTTATGTGTACCTATAGGGGTAAAAGCACAGTAATAGGACTAATTTTAAATGCGAAACCAGGTTTCGACGGAAACATCCATCATCATCAGTCGCTAGTGAACTTGGTTTCGCATATAAAATTATTCCTATTACTGTACGTTTACCCATATAGGTACACATACGCTACTGTAATTTTTTGGATATATATATATATATATATATATATATATATATATATATATATATATATGGTAACATACTTACAAACACTGTTTTGCCGACCATTGATATTGCCTTTGGTTATATTATCTTCATTCTAAATCACAACAACTTCGGTTCCCACAAAACTGTTATTTAACCATTTCGTTCTATTTGTTTATTAACGCTAATCTGCTAGACTCTATCCACAACCATCACCCAAACTTTCTTCTGACTTCACTATATATATATATATATATATATATATATATATATATATATATATATATATATATATATATATATATATATATTCGACTATCTGGCGACGGCCTCAATGGCATGAAAAACCCTAATTAAAAGTCTAACCTAGCATATGACTATTCTATAATTCCCAGCCCTCTAGAACACTAATAACAAAAAGAAATAACTAAGCACGTTCCGTCATCTAGGGAAAGCCCACCTCCTCTCGATGACGGAACGTGCGACTTACAGCAGAGAGTCAAATAAAAGGGAGGAGGTCACTCTCCTCCAAAAAGTCAGAGTCCAAAAGACTGTGTACACGAACACGTCCCGAATACAAGGGGTAATTGGTAGTGACCCCGCACATCCCGTTACCTGGATACGTAACGAGCGCGAAGATCCCCCAGACTAAGACGTATAACAAGAATGTGCTGAACAGCCTAGGGGAAAACGCTTTCGTAGCAATAAAGTGCAGCCGAGCGCTACATCAAATGGTGGTACATCCCGCGAATGTGCCCAATTCCTAGACAGAAAACGATCTGAAGCTGTCGCGGTATTGATGTGGTGTAGTTTCATGGGAGCAGTCGCGACGCAATGATACGCAACTTTAAGTTCCCATCGGCCGTCTCTAATCTTTGCCAGGCAGCCGAAGGCTACCCTAATTCCTGCGATGTAATCGGTATGGGAAAGATCCAAACGCTGGTGTGGTCGCCCAGTCCTTGCGGACTCTTTGGCGCCATCATCGGCGCGCTCGCTCCTCATTTTCCAGGAAAAAGTCTAGTCTAAGATTTTCCAGGAAAAAGTCTAGTCTAAGATTTACCAATTTCTCCATCAACTTGCACACGTAGGAGGTCAGAAATATTGAGCGGAAACCAACCGAGAAAGAGAGATCCTTCCAGGTTAGCGTAAAGTGAGGATATTAGCCATTCCCCATTAATGTCAGAGCATACCCTCTGCTTAGATACCGTTGAACAAATCTAACAGCAATGCGATGCATCGCTCACCTAGGTGTCGAAGCATGACATAAGGGACATCGGTGGAACAGGTGTGGTGTCCGCGCACGAAGCGAGAGCGGAAAGCAACTCACTCAATGTAAATTTATTGTTGAAGGGTTCTCCGCCTCTGGAGGCAAAGTCCAGTCGGCTGCCTTCAGCGATATCTCGACGTGCATTGAATCCTGGCGGAGCAGCATCCCGGCTGTCCTTCCCGGAAGGTTGTTGTGTGAGCGTCTTCGATTGCCTCAACGATCAATTCCATTCCCAAAGCTCTTGATTGGCATTCTTTTCATCCGTCTCCTGATTCATCGTTTTTATGTTATTTAGTGCTCTTTAAATAGTGATTTCGCGTTGTGATCTTAGTGCTTTTTAAATAATTTCATTGTGTGAACTATAATTACCGCATTGCTTTTCAATTAGTTAGTACTGTGCTCGCAATTCACTGGTAGTCTCGCTTGCAAGTACCAAATTTTATTTGTAACTCATTGCTCATTTCGGCTTCAATATTAACTTCCTTCTCACTCTATTGATTCATTTGTTTCCACGTGCTGCTCTTTGTCTTCTTTCCTGGCTAAGCCTCCCCAACTCCCACGCCTCGCCTGGGCGAACCCTCCTCCACTTTCTATGAGTCAAGTTAGGGTTAAGTTTTCCCGTCTGCTGCGTTTTTCATAATTCTCGGCTTTGCTCCCTCCTTTCTTCCCCACTATGTATGATAGGGACTCACTCAACTCTTAAAATTATCGTTTTTCGCCGGCTACATACGCAAATATAAAGAGGGCTGGTATCCCCCTAACTCGCTCGACTAGGAGGGGGGGGCGAGACTTTTGGCATCCCCTAGGAACCTCTTTCGTCCTACCATTCTTCCTTTACCCAACACCTCCAAATCTCCGCCTTCCTCCTGTGTTCATCAGCAGGCGCTGTCCCGTCTCTTCTGAACATTAGAAGCCTGACCAATAAGCCGGAATATGTCCATGACCTCGTTGTTTTCACTGGGGTTTCCTTCCTTAGCCTTACAGAAACTTGGCTCGAGTCTGATTCTGGTTCATGCACTGCCCTTGCAACCTTTTCGAGTCATTCTTTCCTACATGTTCCTCGGAACCACTGTGGAATGGGAGTTGCACTGATTTCCAACTCATCCTTCTTCCTGAATCTTCTCGCCACACCTTCTAGCCTCATTTGAGTCTCTTATTGCTGTCTCACGTGCTGTGCCCGCTCTGACTATTGTAGTCCTTTACCGCCCTCCCAGCTTGTCCCCGGCCTTATTTCTCTTTGGAGTTCAGTAACCTACTCTCCGACCTATCCTCTACTGGTTCTCTCCTTATTCTCAGTGACTTCAATCTTCCTAGCCACAGTGAGACTTTTCGTGCATTCATTGACATCATCGACCTCTTCTCTTTTACACAATGTAAGGGTGACAAAGTTCGGCGCCCCCATATGAAGTCATTTTCTCGCCTCTGAGCCCTGCACCGTTGGTCGATGCCCCGCGCGCGCGCTCGATAGTAATCCCAGAAAAGTGGCCCGCGCATGAGGCTATTAAGTCACGTTGGTCACATCCAACCTTATAAAAGGACGCTTCCTTCTCTCGAAAGAAGAGAACCCGTTTCAGTCCGTACTGCGAGGACCCTTGCCTTATCTTCTGCCAGTTTTGACGCTGATCTTCCAACCTGCTGTACGTGTGCTGCTAATCTTGGATGTTTGACAGTTCTCCATTGGGAAGTCTGAAAAACGTAGGCTCGTTTTTGCTCCCCCCCCCCCTTACCCTTTTTGTCACGCCACCACCTTACGCTTTTGGAGTTTCGTCACTCAAGATTATCCCCGTGGGGTACGCCGGTTCCCCGGCCGTACCACCTTTAGAATCCCTCGTCACCGGGATCATCTTTAATTCCATTGGTTCCACCATCACCTTCGCCGTCGCCATCCGTGGATTCGTCCTCCGTTGGATTACCAGCATCCGAGGTGTCCCTTCACTGCTTCAGTATCAGGTACTTTGGAATAGTTCTTTCATCTTGCGCCCTTATTAGGCCTCCGAGTAACTCTCGAGTCTTCCTTCGCATCGTAGGAAAAGGCGTAAGACGGGGGGGGGGGGGTTATTCCGCGTGTACCTCGTACCCGAGGAGTGAAGCCTATTATTTCCCGGTTTCTTTATACGACGTAAATTCTTTGTAAGCGTCCTCCCCTTTTATATAACGACTTGGGTCGTTGGTGGCCGATGTGACATTGATTTGTTATAAATCTTATTTTTGTTATTTAATAGATATATTTCGTATTTGTAATTAAGAATTTCCTCTCTTTAAATTATAAGGTTAGAATTTTTCTTGTTTCATTTTTCCCTCGCTGATAGTCTAGGACCCACCTGGTAACCAACAGTAACCTACTTAGTGTAGCCTAGTGGCGCGACCTTTTGGCTACCTCGAAGTGAACTTGTTTTTTTTCTGAATGAATATTCTGGCAACCTTGTTATTTTGTGAAAGTATTATAGTGCCGTGTGAACTGGGTTCCGCGTTTGCTCTTACACACCACATGTGTCATCCCCAACACACATATATGGTAATACCCTGGACTTAGTCATCTTGAACCTCCATATCTCTAATCTAATAGTAACTCACCTTCTAATACGATTTATGACCACTTCTTGGTCAATTTTAAATTCTATATTTCCTACCACCTACCTCCTCGATCGTCCCGAGATCCTACTCCTTTCCAGCGACTATCGTCAATTGAGACTACTCTCTCTTTAACGACGCTGTTTCTGCCCTACCTATAATTGATACTTACGCTGCTTCACCTGACCAAACCTTAAACTCTCTTCACCAATCATTACTTGCCTGCCTTGATGTGCACGCTCCCCTTATAATTCCTTCTTCAAACCGCCATCACCACGCCCCTTGGTTCACTATGTGTGATAGAACGTGTTGAAGCTGCGTTTAATTTCAACTCCTACCCCGTATTATTTAAAACCACGATGCTGCCCACGTGCATCTTCGATTCGAGGCTTGGAGTCTTATCTCAGCTACCGGATGCCAATGTTTAAACAAGGAGGTTATCGTCCCCCCGTTCGCCCCCATACGCCGACCTCGCCAGATCGAGTTAGGCTTATGAACAGATAAGGCATTGTTCCCCGGCCCGGCTGTGCGTTCCCTCCAAGCTTCCACTCCATTTTCCCCCACGCCAAGGAGATGTCCTGGCTATTTATATGGAAACTTTACCACTAAGATCAGATTGGAGATCCAGATTTTCGTCGCGAAACATCACCACGACCCTCTCTCCCTTTGTGCGCCAAGGGACCTCGACCTCGAGATTCACCATCACTTGTCCAGAAGGAGGACAATATTCCTTGAGTGCCAAAGGTTCGAGCCTTTCCGACACCAAGTCCCCAAGGCTTCCCCCCCCCCTGTTGTTCAAGGAGAACAGCATTAGAACAGCCATTGTTCGTTTTGAGCCCTTCGCCAAGAAACGGTTCTCATCCCCCCCCTGTTGTTCAAGGAGAACAGCATTAGAACAGCCATTGTTCGTTTTGAGCCCTTCGCCAAGAAACGGTTCTCATCCCCCCCCTGTTGTTCAAGGAGAACAGCATTAGAACAGCCATTGTTCGTTTTGAGCCCTTCGCCAAGAAACGGTTCTCACCCCGCCCCCTGTTGTTCAGAGGAGAACAACATTAGAACAGCCATTGTTCTTGAGCCCGTAGACAAGAGACGGTTCTCATCCCCCCCCTTTGTTCAGAAGAGAACAACCTAGAACAGCCATTGTTCGTTTTGAGCCCTTCGCCAAGAAACGGTTCTCACCCCCCCTGTTGTTCAAAGGAGAACAACATTAGAACAGCCATTGTTCTTGAGCCCGTAGACAAGAGACGGTTCTTACCTCCCCTTTGTTCAGAAGAGAACAACCTAGAACAGCCATTGTTCTTCAAGCCGTTCGTCGAGAAACGGTTCTCCTTCCCAAGACGCCTCGTCAGGATCCTTTTATTCCCCCCCCTTCGGCTGGAGCTCGCTAGCGGACCGAAACTCCTTTGCGCCACCTTCTACTGCACCACTAGTGCCAAAGTTACGTAAGCCAAACTTCACCTTTGAGTATTGATCCCTTTTGTCAATTCTATCCTGTGCTTTAAATTGTTTATCGAACCATCCCATCTCTTTAACTCTATATTTGTTTTACCTTTTTTTAATCCCTTAAATCCTTGGATTAGCCCGAGTCTCCACGACCCTTTCCATTCTGTTTATGTCAATATTTTCCTTCTTGTGTTTGTTGGTAGTTATTATTAATAAAACTGTATTTTATTAATGATAGCAATATTATTATCCTTGAGCTCAGTTCCACTTCTTAAGCATATCGAAGATACATAATATCGGCCGCCAGACAGTAAACGCACTCTAAAGATAATTAAGGAAGTTCCCTCAACCAATAGTGTTATATATATGGTATCGTCGGGAGTCATTCTACGACACTATGCAACTCCTTCGTTTAAGGAGGTCTTTACGTGCTCATGAAAGCGCCCTTCGTAAAGCACGCTCCCGTGGACAGGACACGACCTCCGTCTCACTTGCCTATCGCCTTGCTACTTCGACTTACTCTTCCAAATTAAAATCAACGCGTGAGTGTCATTCACGCAAACTTTTGTCTGAGAGCAAGAATGACCCTCAGACTATCTTTCGTCTCCTCTCTCGTCTTTCCTCGCCTAGCTCCATTTCCCCCATCAACCCCTCTACTCTTTCTAAATCTTTCTCTGATAAAGTTATTAACCTTCGCGCCGTACTACCCCAGTCGTCTGAACAAGCCCATGCTGTTCTTCCCGACCATACCCCATTGCCACTTAAGGTCCTCACTCGGTCGTCCTCTGAGGAAGTAACTGCCCCGATCTCACGCTCTAACAAATTTGGATCCCCTAAGGAGGTCTTTCTACCCAAACTCCTCCACCACATTTCCCCTGCTGCCCTCCCACTGATTCTTCATCTCTTTAACACTTCAATTGCTACAGGAGTGGTTTCCTCTTCCTTCAAACATGCCTCAATTCGTCCTATACTTAAAACCTCTCTGAACCATCTAGCTATCGCCCTATCTCACAGCTTCCATTCCTCTCTAAGATCCTCGAGAAAGTGGTTTTCTCTTGCCTTAATGACCATATTTTTAACTGCAATATCGAGGAAATGTGCCAATCGGGGATCAAAGCGAAGCACTCTGCTGATAATGCTCTTATAAATGTTTCAGACGGTTTACCTAGAGCAGCCGATAGGGGTTGCACGTCTATTCTAGTCCTCCTAGACCTGTCCTCTGCTTTCGACACCATCGACCACACTGTCTTCCTTGATCGTCTTCACACTTTCCTTAGTCTCTCGGGCACTGCACTTGATTGGTTCCGCTCATACCTCTCCTCCCGAACTCAGTCAGTCGCGTTTGATAACTTCTCCTTCGAGCCCGCACCTATTAATTTTGGGGTGCCTCAGGGCTCAGTCCTTGGTCCCCTCCTTTTTCGCTTCTACTTACTTCTTTTTGGCTCCCTTCTTCGCGATTTGAGCTTGTCCTTCCACCTCTATGAGGATGACACTCAGATATACCTTTCCTCATCTACTGTGGACTTCTCTCAACCAATTTCCAAGCTCCTTTCAGCCTACACCTCCATAAACGAATGGCTGTCTGCCAACTTTCTCAAACTTAACCACGATAAAACTGAAGTTCTTCTTGTTAGTACCGCTTCGATGGTAGAGAAATCTAAAGATCTCTTTCTCTCCCTTAACCTTGGGGAAACCAATTCGCCTTCTCTGATACCGTCAGTAATCTTGGTGTTATTTTCGACGAGGAACTCTCGTTTAAACCGCACATCCATCGTATCTCTAAGTCTTCCCTCGGTTTCCTCCGCAACTTTTCACGTGTTCGATCTCATTGATTGATGATGCCTTGAGATTGCTATTTATACCTTCGTCGCCTCACGCTTAGACAACTGCAATTCTCTTCTAGTCTAGTGAATATCCCTTCTTCGTCACTTCGCCCCTTACAACTAGTTCAAAACTATGCTGCCCGGCTCCTCCTTCGCCGCCCCCGGTTCTCTCCTTCCATGCCTTTGTTAGAGGAGCTACACTGGTTACCTATTCGCTTCCGTATCCACTATAAAATTCTTCTTATCACCCACAAGGCCCTAAACCTCGAGGCTCCACCTTATCTCTCGTCTGCCCTCTCCCGTCGTCAAACTCCTCGGGCACTCCGGTCTAACCTCACTCCCATCCTGAACACTCCTCGTTCTGTCCTCTGCTCGATGGGTGACGTTCCTTCTCAGTTTGTGCTCCTAAACTCTGGAATGCTCTT
Source organism: Ceratothoa steindachneri (assembly GCA_963969495.1). Lineage (NCBI taxonomy): Eukaryota > Metazoa > Arthropoda > Malacostraca > Isopoda > Cymothoidae > Ceratothoa > Ceratothoa steindachneri. The sequence continues at coordinate 57,484,536 of OZ018319.1, read as the reverse complement.
ACTACCGAAGTCCGATCCTCTCCCTCCTTTTACTTTTAAACGTCTCCTAAAGACTCATCTCTTCAGAATTGCCTTGTCCCCCCTGTAAACTTTCTCTACACTCGCTACACAACCTGCGCTCTGGGAGGGCTAACAGTCCTAAAAGTCGCATTATAAATACCTATTATTATTATAATGCGGGGAAAACGGTCACAAAGGACTCCGCCAAAGACGCGGGGTCCGAGATTGGGGTCCCATTCTCCTGGATAAAGAAAAAAAGTCTTGCGAGAACTTGCCCCGAATCGTTTGGACTCACTTTCACACCCATGCTAGACGAACGAAGACACGTATGACCACCATGAGGGCGTGTTCGAAATATATGGGAACCCAGCCCTAGCTTGACGAAATTTACTAACGGGAAGCACTTATAGCGCATGTAGCCATCTCGCTTTCGTCTGAGGAGTTTCGCACTCGGCTGAGCACCAAGGAAGCGGGCGGCGTGCAAAACGACCAGACATTCTAGGAATAGTAGTTAGGCCTACGGCGATGAGGTTGCAGGAGAAAAACTCAACGGCTGCATTCACTGAACCAAACTCCTAGACTGAGATAGAGAAATTGGTCATTTCCTGAAATAGGAGCACCACCCCCGCTCCAAGCACCACCGGGTTTTTTTTTCAGGAACGGCAGCTGCCCAGAAAATGATAGATGAATGGGAAAGCGGTCATTACCATTAAGGGCATCCACACCCTACCAACCAAAATCAGGCTGGCATCCTGGGAGTACAAAGACAGAGGACTTGGCCATACATGATAAGGAATTATCGTGTAAGGACTTGGAGCAACTTAAACATTTCAAATAAACCCTACTTTACACGTCTACAGGAGCGATGATTCATATGGCCGACGCAGTGCAATAGTAGCACCTCGGGCTGCAGTGGCGGTGGATCTTGACCCCCCCCCCTCACCTCCCCCTGTTTTCTTATCACACGCTCGAAGTTGACTGCTCCTTGGTCAGATAACTCTTAGGTGATGTCTTTTAATGAGTATTTCACAAGTTCCCTTGCATACTCCAGTCATTTCACGGTCAGCCGCATTCGTCAGAAGGCTCCCGTCCGAGAAATTGGCCATATCTGCCTCTACCAGTCAATCTGGATAATGCTGTCTTTTGGTGGAACATGTCGCCTTTCGCCAACTTGCTCCCTCTAGTAGAGTGAATAACTAAATACTTTTGAAGCAAGAGGGCTCAAAAACGTCTGGTAATCTTTGAATGAGAGGCACAGAGGTAGTTGAGGCTCCACTCACTTGCGACTCTGGTCTTCGTCTGGGCATCCCCGTCTGTGGGTGCCTTGGAGCCAGACGTGCCAGTCTTGACCAGTCGCTTCCCGAAACGGCATAGGACCAGTCCGTCTCCGGATCTCCCACGATGGGAGAGGAACCTCATGTCATCTTCGATTTCTTCTTTTTTAGGAAAGGAGGGCGCAAGGTGAACCCGCTTTTCACCTCCTCTGGAAGGGGTCCCAAGACCGGATTGACCAGCCTTGGCCAGATCTTTCTCCGAGATGGAGAAGATCTTGGCCATCAAGGGGGCAGAAGCCAGGGGAGGTGGGACTTGGATAGCTAAGAAAGGGTGATGTGGGGCAGGCATGCTGACCTACATAGGTAGAAATGGTGAAAGGGCATTCCGGCTACCAACAAGGACACAAACCTCGTGTCTATGAGGTGTCTTGGCAAGGCCTAGAAAGACCTTATAAAAACTTACCAACGAAAGGGAGCTTCTAAACTTGTTTCCACTAAGAAAAAAAGAGGTATTTATTGGTTATATCCCGCGTCCAGCCTCTCCTCGGGGGGTTTTCGGACTTTTTAGGGGTGCACCCAGGGTGCGTTAAAGAATCGTGTTCGCAACATGTACAATGACGCATATCGGCCAGAAGTTGCCCTGCTACCGCTCTCTTCCCAAAGGTTTCAGCTCCCAACTGAGAGGCCAGAGAGTCAGGACGATAGAGCGGATATCCTTAATATGACTTACTGATCCTCGACAAGACAGCCAAGTTCTGAAGATGTGTTGTAACAGACCCAGATAAGGGACCAGAGACCTTCAGGTAACTGAAAGTTTCGGGTCCCGTATCTGTGTCTACACAGAACTAGCCTGGCAGCCAACATAGCAGTAAAGACCCCGCATCCTGCCACAAGCAGTACAGCATATGCACCCGAGAACGGCCGCGGGGAAAGTGGTCAGCCCATGAAACGCAGGGGAGGGGGTTATTAGGGCAAAACCCAATCTTCCCATTATTCACGCCCCAACTCCCGGGACCCCTCTAGTCATAGTCTTTTGCGACCTGCGGGCGCTAAAGAGTGCTGTGCTTACGCCTAGACCAAGGGCTGAGGGGGATAGTCATAGAGAAAAATGAATGTCGAGAGAATGAGGGGGGAAGCCCCACAATTTGCCACGGCTCCCTCATAGAGTTCAAGAAACTCTAATGACGGGCTTCCTTAATTTCTACTCTGGTCGGGAGGATCAAGTGCAAGAGGCTACACAGGGTACTCCTCTGCGGCGAAGGAGAAGAGGAGAGTTGGTGCAGAAAGACAGAAAGTAGATGTTAGCGGAAGGAGGAGAGGCTAAGCTGGGACCGGACGCGGCGCTGTGTCCCGTCAGCACAGCGGCCAGGAAAACACATCGACGTGACCCCGGCCGGGGGCTTCAGATAGGAGACCTATTTGTCAGTAAAGGAATAAATTCATTCCCTATTTCTCTAAGTTAATAAAATAATAGTTCATAAATATTTTCAAAAGTGGATTCAAAAAATAATGCCGTTTAGTTTTGGATACTTTTACCTCCGCCACAACCCCCCCCCCCCTCCCCCGGAAAATCTACCGCGAGGTCTTAAGAGTTTCCAGCGTAAGTTTCCTTACGTTGAATCGAGACGTGTCTATGATCGCTATTTGGTGTCAAAACACAATACTACCCGAAACCTCTTTCCCCTGCTAACGACGAATGGCCCCTCGTTCCTTCGGGCTTCCCCGCGATTGTCATTCTGATATTTATGTGCATTTCGTTACTCAGTTTGGGCGATATAGCCCACGATTCGAGGGGGCGAATGACTCAGATTAATTATCTATACACACAGAAGCCTCTCAAGGACAGAGAAACAGGAAAAGCAAAGCTGAACGAGGGACTAAATATACAGTGTGATTATGACGGAAACGACAGATATAGGATTGTTCCAGTGGGCAATCGATATAAATAACTTCAAAACTCGCATTTTTTTTAACATTAAGCAATATTTAATTGAATGCAGCTTCAAAGTACTATTCATTCACAAATTAATATTTCGTTTGTAAACCACATAAAGGATAAAATACTTCTAAGTCAATTAATAAACGCATGCATAAGCCAGAGAACAAAAAAATATGGAACTATAATAAGGAAAATTAGAACTGTCTATACAAATTTGGCTACTAATGATTTAGTCGTTCATGCAAAATTCACGACCCAATTTCAAGAAGCGATATCAACAAAGATGCTCTCAAATCAAATGTTCAATGCAATTTGTACAAAAGGAATCCGGACCAAGGCAATGGGAGAGACAACAAAAATACAACGGTCCACTATCCAATTTCAAGAGGCGTTGTTCCCCCAAAACTCTTCAATTACACACACACACACAAAAAAAAAAAAAGGTGGATCCGCCTCCACGAAATCACAGGTAAGAGAGCAGTACCGATACAATGCTTTGAAATTGATGAGGGAAAAGCGTACGCATTGAACGGAGATCATACCTTTAGACGTAGGATTGGAACAGCCGGAAAATGGCCTTTGTTTACAATCATTTGGCAGAATTTAATGTATCAACCACATTAATACCATTATCAGAGATAAGTTTATTTTCATGTTAATAGCTTCGATATGTAGTTTTCCACATCATCTACAGGCGTAAAATGAGAGAAACTGACAAACCTTTCTCCCTCTGCAATCCTACAAATCTCGAGCGACTGATCACTGACATTAATCTGGGGGCGTTTGCTTCAGGTCATCAACAATATCTTTTAGGAAATTGGGCTAACATTTGAACTACCCTTCTGTACCTGTACATAAAAGATGCTTTATCATTAATTCTTAAGCGTTTAAAATTAAGAACAGGTAAACAAGCGTCCTTTTCCCATTTTATTTTGAATTCTACGGCGGGATGGAGGTATTTAAGCTGGTCAAAAAAATTATATATAATTACACTGTACAACACTGAAAAAATCCGGAAATGAGAACCTTTTCTAGAGGTATTTTTTGCCTAAATCATGAATATAACGTCCGTCTCTTTCTGCGACCCTCCAGTTTCTCGTAAATTACAATCTTACGCACTGATGGTTCCGTAGGCATTGAATGCAAACAGGATTAGGCCGAAACTGACAACTCTAAAGTTATAAACAGTTTTTGATATAATTTTAATGGGGCATTCATAAGGTTTTTTGTCAACCTAACCTATGAAATTTATGAAAGTATATTCAATATTTTTAGCTATATGGGTCCAAATCCGTGTTAACTCTTACGTAACGCTTGATAATTTTGTAATTACTATAAATGATTCCTATTTTTACTTTTTTATTTAATTTTTGTTGTTACTATTTATATCATTTTTCACATACTACAGTGTTTTTTGTTTACAGGAGACAAGAGCTAAAATGCCTAGCGAATGCAAAAATTTCCCAGATAGTTTCTGTTATATACTCGCATGTGGATCAGTTACATTAAGACAATACAAGAGACAGTTGACTAAACATGTTAAGAAACTCTCTCTCTCTCTCTCTCTCTCTCTCTCTCTCTCTCTCTCTCTCTCTCTCTCTCTATATATATATATATATATATATATATATATATATATATATATATATATATATATATATATATATATATATATATATATATATATATATATAAATATAAATATATATATATATATATATATATATATATATAAATATAAATATATATATATATATATATATATATATATAAATATATATATATATAAATATATATATATATATATATATATATATATATATATAAATATATATATATATATATATATATATATATATATATATATATATATATATATATATATATATATATATATATATATAAATATATATATATATATATATATATATATATATATATATATATATATATATATATATATATATATAAATATATATATATATATATATATATATATATATATATATATATATATATATATATATATATATATATATATATATATATATATATATATATATATATATATATATATATATATATATATATATATATATATATCGTAGCGTAGTGTACTAACGGCATACTTTTAACTGTGATCAAAGCGGTGCTCGCTGCCTCAGTGTGCCTGGTTCGAATCGCTTCCCTGCACGAATTTTTCGAAAAAAAGGTAATAAAAAATATTACGTCAAGGAAAAATTATTCCGTTTTCTCTTTCAATGTGGTTTAATGGATTCATTTCCATCATTCTCTTGTGCTACTTTGAGATATATATATATATATATATATATATATATATATATATATATATATATATATATATATATATATATATATATATATATAATTGTAGTGGGAAGGATACGACCATCAGTGACATTCTTATTTATTCCAAGCAACGTTTCGGATTACCTAATCTATAATCACATTATAAAGTATAAGGTTGATGCCAACATCAATAATTTTGAGATTCTGGGCTCTAATCCTAACATCACCCAGCTGAGAATTCTGGAATCTCTCTTCATAAAAACACATTCGCCCACGTTAAATTCAGACTTGACTTACCACCCATTATCGGTAATAGCCACAACCAACCAGCTTCAGACTTGTTAATATTATACCGACAACAAACTACCCATAATCGTGTCCGGTTTTTATAAATTCCTTAGTCATTCCCTTAACTCGCTGACAACAGGTATGAATTTGTTCCTCTCCTTTGCTTCGAGCTTGTATGTATATGTACTTGTAATTATTAATACTTTTAATTTCATAGGTTTACTATCTTAATTATTTGCTTTTGATGTTTATTTAGTTTTAGTTAACATTTGTTCGCCTCACAAATTGTGTTTATCCCTTTAGCCTGATGATGGATTGGGTAATCCGAAACGTTGCTTGGAATAAATAAGAATGTCACTGATGGTCGTATACTTCCTACTGCAATTAAAATTACGCTTTCTTAGAAGCAACCTTGTTGAATATATATATATATATATATATATATATATATATATATATATATATATATATATATATATATATATATATATATATATATATATATATATAAACTATCGATATTTCATATTAATTCATTTTGTTGATTGGTTTTTGCTTTTTTGTGGGCGTTCTTTTCTGTATCATCCTTATAAATATTACAATTTTCAATAATTCTGTTATTCCTTGATAAAGAACTCGAAATAAACTTCGAACGTACTTGGAATCCTCGTATTAATTTTCCCTGTGGGCTTTGTTGCATATATATATATATATATATATATATATCGGAACCAGATAAGAAGTTTGGAATGGATCCTAGGGAGGAAGATTGTTTCATAGTATTCCATAAATAGATTGCATAGGATGGGGGAAAGAGGGTTACCCATACTTAGGCCATATTTTGGCGAAAAAACTTATCTTCAGTTGAAAATACATTATTCGTTACACATAAGCGCACTAATTTAATAATTTTAGGGATCAATAAAGGTAGGTTAACATCTAAATTGGGAAGAAATCTAGATAACACGTCAAGCGCTTCATCGACCGGGACTTTTGTAAACAAACTACAAGTATTTACGTCAAAGCTTAACAGTTTCTTCCCATTGGAGTCAAGATTTTAAATTTTTGAAATAAGGTCCCATGAGTGGATAATATGTGAGTGCGAGATTTTACCCACCGCAATTGATAAGATTCCAGCCAGCCATTTGGATAGCTTATAACTATAGGAGCCAATGCAAGAGATAATTGGGCGTAATGGGATACCTTCTTTATGGGGTTTCGGTAACCCGTACATATAGGAAAGGGAGGGGTCGATTGTTTTAAATTTTTTGGTTAATTCAGATTTGCAACCTAAGATTTTTCGGATGGCGTCATTAAAGGATTTTGTCTTGTTGTTCAGAGGATTAGAATTTAAAATTTCATAGGTAGTGTTGTCATTTAATTTTGGCAAATATTAAGTTTTATCCATCGCAATAATTTTGTTAGTTTGATCGGATTTTGTTATCACTATGTTTTGTTCTTTCTGTAAAAGTTTTAAGGCGTTAACTAACCTTTTGGGTATATTTTGATATTTAACATAAGCATTCGAATTAAAAACACCGCAAAGATAACCACTGAGAAATTCACTATTAATCTCCAGATTTTTACTACATTTACTAAGGGACGCTAAATGTTGTAGGTTTAATGAATCGCTATTAGAAAATGAGAACGAAAGTCCATATCCAAGAATAATTTGTTCATCGTATAAACGTTAATTCGCGGGAAGAGAGATTCAGGATGTTTTTTTTCTCGGAGATGAGTTGCACCATGAGCTTCTCTCGAAGAGGAGGTCAAGTTTCTTGTTTAGTTTGGAATATTTTCTAACGTAGGGGGAGATGGTAGAGATGGTTTTGGCTTAGACGAAGAAGATGAAAGAGATTTTCACGATCGGAGCAAGTTTCTCTCAATGTCCGGAGGGATTCACATTGCAGGAGAAAACGATGCTCAACTTCTCTCTTAGTGCGGTCAATTGCTTCTTGAAGTAGAAGTTCTTCGATGTGTGTAAAATGAAGCTCTTTCGTTTGCTGGTTAATCGTCCTCGTTAATCGTCCCTTCGCGGTGTGGAGATGGCATAAAAGTTTTTTCGTGCTTTCGAATGGTATCTATTTATGAGGTGAATTGAGTATTTTAGATGAATTATCATATTCAGTGCTCATTCTATTGAAAGCCTACAAATTCAAATGCTCACATACATTTTTTTCTCATTACATGACAAATCCGTTAAGATATCTGTTCTTTCTTCCCTCTTTCTCCAAGCTTATAGAACGTGCGACGCAATCTTCCTTCGGGATGAAATGAACCACCTTATCTGCAATTTCATTGAACTAAAATACCCAATTCACCTCATAAATAGATGCCATTCGAAAGCACGAAAAAAATTTTATGCCATTTCCACACCGCGAAGGAACGTTTTTAAAAGAGGTATTAGTTTCCCATATGCTCCAGCCCTAGCCCCCCTAAAATCATATGCGAACGGAAATAACATAAATACTAGATTTAAATATTTTAATACCATAGGTGGACGTTATCTCGATAACGATATCGGGTTATCGGTTATCCGATTTTTTTCCCCTGCGTTATCGATTCATCGGTATCGCCGATACTTTGGGTTCCAAACTAGCGAAAATCGATAATTTCAGTTTTTGGTTCCAGTTTAGCACAGGGGCGAGCCGCAAGTGCCTTGGAGGCAGAAATAGGTAGGTTCGAGCTGGAAGGAGAATCCTGAAAACCTATGAGGAGATGAAGGAGAGCCTCACCAGGTAAGAAACTACGAAACAATATTCAAATATTATTACTATTGTATTGTAAAATCACGCTATATATAGTCAATAAACAATATTGTATTATGATTTTGGATTTATCGATTTATCGGTTATCACCTTATCGGGCGATAAATTTATCGATTATCGTTCATCGCCGATAAGGTTATCGTTATCGATTTATCGGTTATCGTGATAGATTTTTTTAGTTATTCCGCCCACCTATGTCTAATAACATACGAAAATCCTTGACTAGACTGCGTCCAATTAATCACGATGCTGGAGTATACAGCATACCATGCTATAATTGCAATTTGGCATACATCGGACAGTCGGGTCATTTAAATAAGAGGATGAAAGAACATCAAGCCGATATCAGAAGGTGTACGAACTCTTCAAGTCTCTTTACGCACATGCCAAAGCACCACCATAGAATTGATTTCAACCAAGCAAAAATCATTTATAAATCAGACAATTATATTGAGAGGAGAATTGCGGAATCCATCATCATTAACAAAGTTGATAATTTCAATTTATCTGAAGGGCAATACAAATCTAATAAATATATATCGAATAAAGTCGCCAATCGTATTTATAAACCACCGGAAGCAATGGTTCTCGGAGATTAGCGACTTTCCAGATTGTTTCCTGTTTTATTCCATTTTGTTTAGCTTGTCGTTTGCGCCAGATACACTTGAGTTTTTTCCAGATTGTTTCCTGAGGTTTCAATGTGTTTAGGATCTGGCTTACCTTATATATGCTGTGTTCCTTGCCGAGTTTCATTATTAGTTGAAAATGGCATTTTGTAACTTGCCGAAACTAGTCTGATAGTTATAAATAAAATCTTAATCCAAATATTGTGGTTTAACATTATCTTTCATATATATATATATATATATATATATATATATATATATATATATATATATATATATATATATATATATATATATATGTATAACTGAATCACGAAAATAAGGAATCACTTTTTTTACATTACAGGACTAGTTTCGGTATCTACTATCATCTTCAGCTGTGTAATGAGAGTAAGGATCACAGGAAACGGAAGGAGGAACAAAGGAAGGCATAGATTAAAAAACAACTAAACTTGTGACGATTTTCGAAGCAAGTTTTGGGTCTAGAAAATATTGAAAAACTTTGTTGAATTTAAATGAACCTTCAGGCATATTGCAATGTGAAATTTGTTTAATCAATATTGACTCATTAATTATGCGTCTTTAGTAATAATGATCATACTTATAGACTAGTTTAGCATTATTAAAATCAATTTGGTTATTACAATTACTTGTGTGGTTGAGTAAACTAGAAGCTAAACTTCCTCTAATTGTATCCCCTCCGATGTCCATATATACATAAGAACATAATAAAAGAAGGAGTCTGCAAAAAGCTAATCAATATCACTGTGAGGAAACCCCCACGTGGAATCTCTTGAGCAGAACGGAACTTCCTTGCGCTGCAGAGGGCTCGTTTAGGCTTAAATTGGTAAGCCTACCCCCTCCCCCCGCCTTTCACAAGCGGTAGCCTCGAACCGCGTCCACCACGATTCACCTTTACGCGGACTAGAATAGCCTCTGCAAGAAGATTCGAGGCCAATCGAGAGTAGAGCTTTTTCCCGCTAACCGCCCTCGGGGAGAGCCTCGAACATAAATAGTGTTCGACTTCCATGAGGAGACACAGAGTTGAGAACTCTCACCCAGACCCCAGAAGATTTCCCATGGTTCCAAGTCAAGTGCTAGAAACAAAGCAAAGTGACAGCTGAACTATTTTGTGTATTTGGAATTAGCCCCAGCCAGGAGGTAATTCCACTGAACGATCACACCCGAGTGATTTTCCCGACTTCTCTCATCAACTCCTGTCGAAGCCCTTCTCATTTCGTCGGGTAGCCGAAATACTCTCCCCTGGACTGGAAGTTACCCCCCCCCCTCCTTGTTTTGGGAGAACCGTCATCACTCCAACCTCCCACTCAGAAGTTCCGAACGGCCTCACCTCACGTGCAGAAGACATTCGTAAGCCAACCCCTCTCCCACCTTCAGTAATCCAATTGAGTTAATCCCCCACACCCCCCTTTGAATAGTCTCCTCCTGGAATACCTTAAGTTCTAACTTCATAGCCTGATTTATAACTACAGTTTCCCCTTTCGTTTACTGATGTGATTTTGTCCGTTAATTCTCTGAGGTAATTTTACCCATCAATTCTCTCATTATTTTTGTGTAAATAAAATTATATTTTTTTGTACATGCCTCTTTAAATAACCTTGAGCTTCGCCATTGTCCATAATTTACGTGACTTCGTTGCACTCTCTCGCTATTCAGCCCGTCTAAACTCGTGGTTTTCCATCCCTTTTGTCGGTTCGCTTTCAAGTTATTGGTCCCTCCCTCATAGATATAATATAGTATTGATATAATGTAATGTCCTACCACGACAATCACAGACGAGGCAGATCCTGTTTCATCACCCAGTTCAGTCCCACCTAGAATCATCCTCATCCATGAATCTATCCAATCTAGTCTTAAAAAATTGCAGGGAGGACGCTTCTATCACATGACTAGTGAGCCTATTCTATGTATCTACCACTCGATTTGTAAACCAATTCCTATCAATCTTCTTCCTAAAGCTAAACTTGTTCAGCTTAAACTTATCTTCTATCATGTTCACCCAAAATAGGAACCTTACCTATGTCTTCCCTATTATAAATTTTTACCCACTTGAAGACCTTCTTTCTAATGTATGTAAATTTAGTCTCTTAACTCTTTCACCATAAGGTAAGCTCCTCAACCCATGAATCATCTTAGTCATCCTTCTTTGCACATACTCAAGCAAATCAATATCCATCCTATAATACGGTAACCAAAATTGCGCCACATAGGTAAAGTTTCAAAATTACATCAGCACTCCTAATACCCACGCGCGTGGGGGTGGCAAACGCAATTCAGAAAACCAAATCAAACAAAGCTTTCTGTCCTGATGGCATCCCAGCCGAGGTATTCAAGCACGGTGGTTCACTACTAATTACGAGGCTCTATCAACTTATTACTCAGATCTGAGTGAATGAACAAATACCACCCGACCTCAGAGACGTTTCCATTGTCGCCATCTTTAAGAAAGGGGACAGATCGGTATGTGTAAACTAACGCGGGATCTCACTCCTGTCGACTGCTGGAAAGATTCTGGTGCGCATCTTAGCAGACCGTTTATCTACAATTGCCGAAGAACACTTTCCTGAGTCACAATGTGGCTTTAGGGCGGCGCGTGGAACAACGGACATGATATTCACTGCTCGTCAGATCCAGGAGAATTTCACCGAGCAGGACTGCGACCTATTTATAACCTTTATAGACCTTACAAAAAGCATTTGATTCGCTAAACTGTGTTTCTATGGAAAATCTTCCGAAATATGGGTTCCCATCCAAATACGTTAGTATCTTGAGACTCTTCCATGATGACATGGCAGCGTCAGTAGCATAAAAGAGTCAGACTGAACCTTTTAACATCCGGACAGGGATTAAGCCTAGCTGTGTGATCGCACTGAGCCTTTTTAACATATATGCGGCTGTGGCTGTCCACCTAGCTCAAAGAGGCCTACCCTCACCGGTGGAGCTATGTTACCGACTGGATGGACGACTATTCAGCCTGCAGCGCCTGAAGGCCAGAACAAAGGTCGAAAAACTAAGCGTACCTGAGCTCCAGTATGACGACAACTGCGCGATCATCGCACACTCTGTCGACGAGATGCAAGCATCCGTGAGTGCATTTAAACGCTTACAGAAAGATTGGTCTGAAGATGAATACTCAGAAAACCAAAACCGTATTCCAGCCGAGACCATCAAGGCAGTACAACCCTCCTCCGATTTCCTTGGAAGGAGAGCAACTTCAACATTAATATGTGAAACATTTCCAGTACCTTGCCAGTAACCTCTCAGAGAAGCCAAACATCGACAAGGAAGTGGAACATCGCCTCCACAACGCTGGAGCAGCTTTCCATAAACTAAAGTTAAGAGTCTTTGATAATCGCGGCCTAAAAAAAAGACAAAGCTCATGGTATACAATGTTGTGGTCCTCACGGTATTAATATACAGTGGCGAAACATAAACCACATACCAGCCTCATGTGAAGTCCCTCGAGCAGTTCCACCAAAGATGTTTCCGAAGAATCTTACACACTTCCTTGGAGGAACGAAGAACAAACATTAGCGTACTAGAAGAGGCAGAGTCCCCCAGCATCGAGGCCCTCCTAATAAAACATCAACTTAGATGGTCAGGGCACTGCGCTCGGATGCCAGAGACAAGACTGCATCATCAAGTCTTGTTCTCCGAACTTCAATGTGGCGCCCGCGCGAGAGGACAGAAAAAGCGATGGAAGAATACATTGAAGTTCTACATGAAGAAAGGCAACATTAACGTCAATTTATGGGAGACCTTCGTGGGGGATCGCCATAGTTGGCGACGTGCAGCCCACCGGGCAGTGGAGAAGTTCGAAAACAACCGACGTGACAACAAATCGCAGCAACGAGAGCGTAAGCATGCGAAAGCTGCCAGCCCAGCGCTGCGGCAACAACTTTCCCTCGGCACCATCTGCGGGACGTGCGAGAAACATTGCCGGGGGTGACTGGGCCTCCTCAGCCACCTGAAGACCCACGGTTTCGATGGCCACCAAAAGGACGTCATCCTTGCTCACGAGTGACAGCCAACTACTATATTAACAAAATTCATAGCATCATGCACTACTTTCTAAGCCGAAGGTCTGAAATTATAAGGACATCTAAGTCTTTTTCGCATTCTGACCTTCCTAAAACACTCCCATTGTTTATAATTATTCAGTGGATTACACTTACCTATACTAAGTACACTATATTTTGCTAACGTTAAATTCTATTTGCCATGTGATAGAACGGTTTGAGGCCGCTTAATTTCAACCGCTATCACATGTTGTTTAGAAACACGTTCCTACCCACGTGCATCTTCACCTTGAAGCCGGGTGCGTTATCGCCCCACCTGAGTCAATATTTAAACAAGGAGGTTCACCCCCCCCCCCAAATTTCGCCCCATGCGCCGATCAAGCCAGATTGAGTTAGGCTTATGAGCAGACAAGGTATTGTTCTCAGGCGAGACTGGGCATTCCCTCGAAGCCCCCACTCCATTGTCCCCTACGCCAAGGGGATGGTTCGACTATTTATATGAAAACTTTACCAATAAGAGCAGATTCAGATCCAGATTATCTTCGAGAGACATCCCGTTAATCCAGTCTCACCTTGTGCACCAGGGCCCTCTACCTCGAGATCCTCCATCTTTGTCCAGAAGGCGAAAATATCCCTTAAGTGCCAAGGTTCGAGCCCTCAAGACGCCAAGTCCACAAGGCCCCCCCTGTTGTTCAGAAAGAGAACAACGTTAGAACAGCCATTGTTCTTTGAGCCCGTTGACAAGAGACGGTGTTCACTCACCCCCCCTGTTGTTCAGAAAGAGAACAACATTAAAACAGCCATTGTTCTTTGAGCCCGTTGACAAGAAACGGTTTTCACCCTTTCCCCCTGTTGTTCAGAAAGAGAACAAAGTTAGAACAGCCATTGTTCTTCAAGCCCTTTCGTTAAGAAACGATCCTCATCCCCAAGACTAATTCTCTAGAAGGCATAATTCTTATTGCAAGGAATTTAGGTGGTTGACTATTGTGCCCCCAAGTGCAAATAGGACTCAGTTCAAAATCTTCAAAGCGCAAGGAGAGTCCTTGGGACTTTCCGGAAAAGAATTAATTGAGTACGTTTAAGAGGAGCAAAGAACGGAAAGAGAAAAGTTAAGAGAAGAAAGAGAAAGAGAAATCCAACAAGAAGAAAGAGAAATCCAACGAGAAGAAAAAGAAAGAGAAAGAGAAATCCAACGAGAAGAAAGAGAGGAACGTAAAAGACAAGCTGAGATTCACCATCAGATTGAAATAGCTCGTGTTGAAGCAGAAATACAATCAGCCAGTTCACGTTCAGAAGCTTCGCCCAATCTCCCACTTAAGCTCCCCAATTTCAGGGATGGAGAGGATTTCGGAGCATTTTTAGCCCACTTCGAAAAGATCCTCGAAATCAATTACATGGATCTAGAGACTGAAGGTGTAGTCAGATTACTTCCACTGTTAAATTGTAAATTGCGCGAGATTTTCATATCTTTACCATCTGAATGTACAATTAACGACAGCACCTTAAAAGCTGAGTTATTGGCCGCTCATAATATGACTCCCGATTTCTACCGCCAAGAATTTCGAGGAGGTCGTATTAAACCCGGACAGACGTTCCGTCAATTCGGATACATTCTTCAGAGGAATTTTAAATTTTGGTTAGAATACTCAAAGGTTGATCCTAACTACGAGTCCTTAACAGACTTCGTGTTGCGGGATCAATTTTTGGCGTCTATCCCGACGGAGATCCGCGCATTCGTCAAGGATCGTCGGTGCCAGACCTTTAAAGAGTGTACCGAAGAAGCGGATGTCTATGCCGCAAGCCATAATTTATACCCAAAGGAGAATCGAACTTCTCACCAATCCCCCTACAAGGAAAGAAGGAAGGATTCGCGCCAAGGATTCGCGCCCCTTCACAGGAAAGCCGACGAAGTTTCCGAGCCCCGTAAAACCCCAAAACTTCTTTCCCCAAAACCAACAACGTGACCTCAAACCTCCCGTTAAGATTTCTCCTCCATCTTTCTTCCCGAAGCGACCAATCATATGCTTCACCTGTTGTGTAGAAAACCACATGAGCTGGAATTGCCCCCCAAATTCTAGGCTTAAAAGCGGACCAGACCACCAAGTTTACCAGATTAATGCCACCCCGGCTTCCCCGGTAGTGCAGACCCAAGCAGCAACTTCCCCCCCTCCGTCAGGCCACCAGGTAAATTTTATTTTTGACAAAAGTTCACCGGGAACTTTGAAATTTGAGGAGGGCAGAGTGAACGGCTGCCGAGTATCGACTCTCATCAGGGACACAGGGTGCACGTGTTTTATCGTGTCCGACGAGCTCCTCCCCCCAGTGGACCCTAACCACGAAAAAATTTGCGGTGGTACATGACTACCTGGGGCGGGCGAACCGATTCCCCGTCGTTAGATGTTACCTGCAGTGTCAATATTATGATGGCTGGGCTGAAGTCATTTCAGCACCCATAAAATTCTGTTCCGTACTTATAGGAAAGAGCCCTCAAGTAAGCTCTGACCTTGTGTCTCAGGCCGCCCTTACTCAAGGTTGAGCTAAGAAGGAAGCCCACGAGTCCATCCCCCTCAGAACCCCAATACCGTCCGAATTCTCGGAGATCCTTAACCAGGACTTTAGGACGGCACAAAAGGAGTGTGAATTACTAACACCCTTATGGAATAAGGCCCAAAACAAGGAGACGGAGACTGTCCGTGGACCCAAAGTCATCAGGTACCTGGAGCAAGGTGGCTTACTTTATCGATCCGCCAAGGACAGTAATAACGGTTACTACTGTCCTATGCCTCCCACGATCCCATGTCCCTATAGTGCTCAAAGTAGCTCATGACAGCATTTTTTCCGGTCATTTTAGTTATACTAAAACGGGCCTGCGCATTTTTAAATATTTTTATTGGCCGGGTGCTGCAGCTGACATCTTAACGCATTGTCGATCGTGCGATGTGTGTCAGAAGACGTCCGCTAAGGGGCGGGCCAAACCTGCTCCCTTACAAAGGGGACCCGTCATAACTGAACCCTTCTCCAGAGTGGCCATCGACCTGGTTGGCCCTATCCACCCCCCTTCGAGCGAAGGGCACAGCTACATTTTCACCTTGGTAGACTTTGCTACCCGTTTTCTCAAGGCTGTCCCCCTTCGCCGAATCGATAGTATTTCTTGCGCCGAGGCTCTCATTTCCATCTTTTCAAGGGTAGGCGTCCCCAAGGAAATACTCTCCGACAGAGGCCGACAATTCACCTCTGAGTTGATGGAGTACGTAGGGAAGCTGCTCATGGTAAAGCCCCTTTTTACCACCCCCTTCCGACCACAAACAAACGGGATGTGCGAGAAATTAAATGGAAATTTAAAATCCATTATTAAGAAGATCTGTGCCGAGCAGCCCCGCGAATGGCACCGATATCTCCCGGTCGCCCTATTTGCCTACCGGGAAATTCCTCACCGTACATTAGGCTTCGCCCCGTTCGAGCTCCTTTATGGACGTAATGTACGCGGGCCACTCAGTATTTTAGAGGAGTTGTTAATCAAGCCCCAACTGGTTCAAGAACTCCAGTCATCCTACGCCTATATCTTGGATCTACGCCAGAAGCTCGAGAAATGCACAGACATCGCCTATGAAAATGCCGATGTCAATTTGGAAAAATACAAAACCTATCTTGATGTCAGGTCCGAAGATCGTAAATTTAAGCCCGGTGATGAAGTACTCCTGCTCCTTCCCACAGCCAGTAATAAATTACTGAGCCAATGGAAAGGCCCGTACTCGGTCCGCGAGGTACGAGGACCGGTAGATTACCTCAATGGTACCCAGCAGGCGATAAGCTCTTTCACGTCAACTTATTGAAAAAGTACCACCGACGCGCCCATGGAGATACGTTCGTAGCACTGGACGAAACATCGGCGCTTGAAGAGGATTACCCCGCGGAGTCCCTTAATGTAATACAGACAGTGTGCATCCAACCTGATGCCGATTAACCTCTTCCTTCCCTACCAGGCAAGTCTTTTGAACCCTCTGACCTGGATATCAACGCACAGCTGACACCACATCAAAAGAGTCAGCTACAAGAACTATTATGTCAGTTCGACGACGTTATTTCAGAGAAGCCTGGATGCGCTACTAGTTTCGAGCATGATATTAAATTAACAACCGTAGAATCCGTCCGTTCAAAAACCTATCCCATGCCGATTCATTTACGCCAAGCTTTTAACGCCGAAGCTGATAATTAAATTAGTTTAGACATAATAGAACCGTCCACCTCTAGTTATTGTTCCCCAATCGTCATGGTCAAGAAACCTGATGGCTCTTATCGGATGTGCATCGACTTCCGGAAGTTAAATTCGGTAACTGTGTTCGACGCCGAGCCCATCCCGTTGGTAGACCATAACCTCCACCTCTTTGAAAACGCCAAGTTTATCTCAGAACTCGATTTGTGCAAGGCGTATTATCAAATTCCCCTCCGGCCCGATGTGAAAGCATATACCGCCTTTGCTACGGAGAAAGGCTTAATGAAATTTAAGCGCCTTCCTTTTGGCCTCGTGACTGCTTGTAGCAACTATAACCGTCTCATGAGAAGGTTGTTAGATGGACTTCCGAATGTATCCTTTTACTTCGATAACGTCTACGTCGCTACTCGTGAATGGAGTCACCATTTAACCACCCTATTAGCTCTTTTCGAGCGACTGCGCGAAAATTGCCTCACCATTGGCCCCAGCAAATGCCATTTTGCCCACGAAACCATAAAATACTTGGGTTTCAAAATAGGACAAAGCCAGTTAGGTCCCCAAGAGGACAAGATTAAGGCAATCGCCAACATGCCCCTCCCGAATACTAAGAAGCAATTAAGATCATTCCTAGGATCAGCTTCTTACTATCGGCGATTTGTCCCGAATTTAGCTGCAATTTCGGCGCCCCTCAGCTCCCTTTTAAAAAAGAATTCCCCCGATCGTCTACGTTGGAATGATGTCGCTGTTTCCCATTTTAATCAGCTCAAGAGTAAGCTCATTTCTGCACCCATTTTAAAGTTGCCCAACCCGGAAAAATCATTTGGGATTAAGACCGACGCGAGCAACGAGGGCATTGGAGGTGTACTCATTCAATATGAGGATGACGGAACGAGTCATCCAGTTGCATATGCTAGTCGCCAATTATTACCACGCGAAAAGAGATATGCCACTATAGAGAAGGAAGCTCTAGCAATTAACTGGGTTATAGACAGGTTTAAAATGTACTTGATAGGAAACGAATTTCAGATAGGAACTGACCACCGCCCGTTGGCCTATATTCGGAATGTACGACACTCCAACGGCCGAATTATGCGCTGGAGTTTACTCTTGCAAGAGTACCAATTTAAGATAAATTATATAAAAGGTTCCGATAACCAGGTCGCTGACGCACTCAGTAGGAATGCGTTACCAAATAGTGTAGATTAATTGTATTCGTAGGATTAGGATCTTCATGTATGTATATACCGTCTTGTACGACTTAAATTAGATTTTCTTGTAATATAATTAGTTAATGTATATGTCTGAATTTTGTGGCTCAATGTCTATTTTTTATCTTGTATGTATATATATTTGTACCCATTAAATTACGTATAAATGATTTTGTCCCATATGTACTAATTTTATATCATTTCATTGCTCCATGCCCCTTTTATGATTAAGTTTGTTTTTTAAGGTTAGTTTTCCCTATAATCAAAAGATCAAAATAATCATATGTATTGAGGTAATACTAGTTAGGTGCATGAAGGTACGGTCGGTACAAGAAAACGAGTTCCCCACAACGGAGCTCTATCTTTGTCCCTTCTCTCTTTTTTTCGAAGTGACAACTTCCCCCGGAATGGAAGGGTGTGATAGAACGGTTTGAGACCACTTAATTTCAACCGCAAATCACATGTTATTTAGAAACACGTTACTACCCACGTGAATCTTCGCCTTAAAGCCGGGCGCGTTATCGTCCCTCCTGAGTCAATATTTAACCAAGGAGGTTCATCCTCCCCCCCGTTTCGCCCCATGCGCCGACCTCGCCGGATTGAGTTAGGCTTATGGGCAGATAGGGTATTGTTCTCATGCGCGGCTGGGCATTCCCTCGAAGCCCCCACTCCATTTTCCCCTACGCCAAGGAGATGGTTCGACTATTTATATGGAAACTTTACCAATAAGAGCAGATTCAGATCCAGATTATCTTCGCGAGACATCCCGCCGATCCGGTCTCACCTTGTGCACCATAGCCCTCTACCTCGAGATCCTCCATCTTTGTCCAGAAGAGGAAAATATCCCTTGAGTGCCAAGGTTCGAGCCTTCAAGATGCCAAGTCTACAAGGCCCCCCCTGTTGTTCAGAAAGAGAACAACGTTAGAACAGCCATTGTTCTTTGAGCCCGTTGACAAGAGACGGTTTTAACTCACCCCCCTGTTGTTCAGAAAGAGAACAACATTAGAACAGCCATTGTTCTTTGAGCCCGTTGACAAGAAACGGTTCTCCTCACCCTTCCCCCTTGTTGTTCAGAAAGAGAACAACATTAGAACAGCCATTGTTCTTTGAGCCCGTTGACAAGAAACGGTTCTCACCCTTCCCCCCTGTTGTTCAGAAAGAGAACAACGTTAGAACAGCCATTGTTCTTTGAGCCCGTAGACAAGAGACGGTTCTTACCCCCCCTGTTGTTCAGGAGAGAACAACGTAGAACAGCCATTGTTCTTCAAGCCCGTTCATCAAGAAACGGTCCTCATCCCCAAGACGTCACGTCAGGATCATATAATCCCCCCCTCCTTCGGCTGGAACTCGTCAGCGGACCGAAGATTCCTTCGCGTCGCCTTCCTCTGCACAACAACTTTTAATTACGTAAGCTGAACACTACCTTTAAGTATTTAACCTTTTTGTCAACCCTATCCTGTGCTTTAAATGGTTTAGCGAACCATCATATCCCCTTTAATTTTCATTTGTTTACCTTTTTAAATCTCTTCTAAATCTTAATCCTCGGATTAGCCAGATATTCCCACGACCCTTTCCATTCTCTGTTTATGTAAACATTTTCCGTTTTGTGTGTTGTTGATAGTTTAATTAGTGCAACTCTATTTTATTAATGATAGCCATATTATTATCCTTGAGCTCAGTTCCACTTCTTAAGCATTTTGAAGATAAATAACATCGGTCAACCAGATAACCACGCACTCTAAATATAATTGAATAGTTTCCTCAACGAATAGTTATATATGGTATACCGTTGAGAGTCCATTCTACGACATGTCATTTCTCTGCCAATTGGTTTAGTATGGTTAATTCATTTTGTAATACCTCACCATCAGAGTCGGACGAATAATCATACTAAACTCAGTAATATCGGCTAACTTGCCAAGGTCGCTATTTATACCTAAGTCAAGATCATTAATATAAATCAAGAATAACAACGGCCGCAACACTGACCACTGAGGAGCTCCGCTGCTAACATGACCCACTCAGATTTAAACTCTTTGCTGTCTGTCTGTCACTAAGCCACGACTAAATCCACCTAAATACACTTCCATCATTCCAATGCGCTTTAACATTATTTAAAAGTCCTAAGTGTGGCACCTTATCGAAAGCCTATTTAAAATCAAAATAAACATTATAGTAATTCTCTGGGTAACCACCTTCTATGCGTACTGGAAGAAGGTTAACAGAGTCTAGGGCACAGTACACCCCGTGCCTAATACATGGCTCAGCGGGCGGGCTTTTGGCCCTCGCAGTAGGTAGAGACCTCACGTCATACACTGCCACTCGACTAAGGACACATAATAGAACGAAAAAGCGACCAACAACCAGAACCTCTGTAGATAGTAGAGAAAGTATGGAAGGGGTATGCGAGTATGATATAAAGAGAAGTAGAGATAGTCGGATCCACTAACGAGTAGGGTGGGTGATCGATCACCTATTATTATCATATTCCGGCACTAGATGATCCCGTGAAGGCGTGCAGTCCACCCAGGCACCATGGCTAGCGAAACGAACTTTGCCCAGGTGAGAACAGTTCCTCCTGGTACAAAGTGCGGGTAAACAAAAGGTTGAGGGGGAAAAATAAGTTAGGCAGCGCTGAGAGGGAGCTAGGGGGGAAGCGCATCCACAACTTTCCTGTCCCCATCAGAGAGTTCAAATTATCCCAGTGACATACGGGGTATCCCTCATTTGCACTAAGGACGTAAGGATGTGCAGCTCCTCCAGGTACCAAGTGTAACAGGCTACAGAGGTTATAACCCCCTGTGTTGTAGGTCCGCTAAACCATACAAGATGCTTAACTATTTCCATACTACTCCCTTGTCCATAAGCAAGAGACAACAGCCCACAAATGAATCTGGAAAAGCCGGTTCATTACATCGTTCACGTTTATGGTCCCGCGTGGTTTGAGATAAAAGCATTCTCTAAGCCAATGGTTCCCAACCAATTTTGGCTTATGGCCCCCTTAGGAACCTTATTTTTTCCTGTGGCCCATAATCATTATTTTCAATAGGTAATATGCAGTTTAACTCTACTTTATAGGATAAAAAATATTAAAACAGCTATTTGTATTTAGGTACAATTATATTTGTCACATATATAGGACTATAAACATAGCAAAAATTAAACAGTGGTTAACAAAAATGTAGTACTCTTTTAAAATAAATATTAGTCTTACAAAAAATAAAATCCTTGAGCAAAATGAAATAAATATATCATCAACTCTTTATTCATTCAATGCGATCCTTGAGGTTCATGCAGTTTCACAAGTTTTTCAATATCAGGGTCTATAGTTGTTAGAGACAGACGACGATCACTTCTTCTTACTATTAATACAGCTTTTGATAGGAACTTTTGATAGGAGCTTTTGATAGGAGGTGTGACACTTTACTAAAACCCGACTCAACCAGATAAGAAGTAGGAAAAGCAATAAAATATAATTTTACTTTGTCCCAAAGCAAAGGGTATTTCATAGCGATTTCATGACTTGTCCATAAGTTCCTGACACCACGCTTAAATCTAACCAGAGAAGTTTGATCACTCTGTAACTCAATGAGGCTTTCTTGTAATCTGATATCAACACCAGCTGCATTAATTCCAAATGGGTCTACCACCCAACCTGGAATGTCCAGTTGTAGAAGATCTCTGAACCTAACTTCGATATCACTATGAAATTTCTCCAAATGATCAATGTATACTAAAATATCATCTTCTTTCAGCTCACTCTCAATAGTGCGGAGGGTTGGAAACTGTATCAACTCTTTTCGACCCATATTTGTCTTGAACAGCTTAATTTTCCCCATCAATGCACAAATAGACTCTTTGCAAGTTAAAATATTTGCATTTTTACCTTGTAGCTGTTTGTTCAAGATATTTAGCTTTTCAAATATATTTGTAAGGTAGAATATGTCACATTTGGCAGCAATGATTTTAACTCCGAGCTGCTTACCATCCAGAAATAACACAATACTATCCCAAAGTGCAATGAAGCGATTCAGACAATTGCCCTTAGAAAGCCATCGCACCTCTGTATGCCAAAGTAGGCGCTCAAACCCTTCTTCATTGGTAGCACAGAGTTGTAAAATTACTACAACTTCGCAGTATTAGAGTAAACAAATAAAAACTACTTACATACTATAACGCCGAACCACTTGATAAACAGACTATAAGGATTTAAAGTTCTACCTGAAGTAATTTCATCAAGCCAACAACGGTACCAGGCGCATAACGATCAAGCGCACAATGGAGTGCGCCGCAGAATAAGCTTGTAAGATGCAAAATATTTGTTTATAGATTAATGTAAATCCTATTATACTAATAAAATATTAAAAAAGGGAAAATATATGTATTAATATTTTTAAAATGTAATTCAACTGCATAAATTAAAATTAGGTACTACCCTAACTATTATTCAGGTTTCAATAGGTTGAGTCCTGTGGCCCCCTTCATGGATCTGTGGCCCCTCTAAAACTTAAAATTTTCCTGTGGCCCCCTTCAGATGTACCATGGCCCCCGGTTGGGAAACCATGCTCTAAGCGGCCATGATTCACCTCCCATCTTTTTCTCTGTCATCAACCGACTTAAGATTATTCAGTGAAATGATGTGAAGCGCATTGTAAAGGGGAACATTGAGGGCGATGTTTTTGCTTCCTACCCGAAAACTTCCTCTAGGCCATGTTGAAAGATGATGATGACTGGATCAGGAGTATCGAGCTTTAGACGATACCCACTCTAAGACACAGGTAACGTTTGTGTAATTTGTATATAGGTAATTTCTCAACAATGAAAAATATTAGTGACTGTGTAAAACTGTATGTTGATTAAGGATTATTAAAAGACTATTTAAGTACAGTTTTTATTTCAGGATGAAGATTAGCCATGAGTGGGAAAGATAATTCCCCTGTAAAATTGGGACACATAACACTTGCACGTGATCATTGACCTTTACTGTTCCTGTTGTTAAGGAACCACTTACTACATAAAACCATTTTGATGAGGAATTCCAGTCATTCGTGGACACGAACACCAAGCCAGATGTTCCACACTTGCCATCTCATTCTCACTATATTGTAAATTAATGAAATAATCTTCCATAACCGTATATGGAGTGGATACCTGTCACAGATGTATCCTGAGTTTATGACAAAATACATTATTCTCAGTCTTATGATAGTTTTCATCAATAGGTTTTTTTTGTATGAGAGAATATATATATATATATATATATATATATATATATATATATATATATATATATATATATATATATATATATATATATATTCTTTTTGTATAGTTTTGTAGTTAAAATATCGAAAAAGGCAGAAAGCTTAAACTTTTTTTTTAATATTTTAAACTTAAAACAATATTATCACACTTTACTATTGTGAGTTGATATATGTATAAATAGTTTAGATACGTAATACGTCTACATATTTAATATTTTACCTACAACCCATGCCAAAAATTGCATAAAATGTTAAAAAATTAATTTAAGTGGAAATCCGTAAGCAGGTCCTTAGACAAATACTCTGATCTTTTTTATTTTATACTTCTTACCCAAATCTAACTATCGGATAATTACTCGCATTGCAATTTCCCCAAATTTGGAAAATCGACCTCACCATTATTGATGGGGGAAGGCGGGGGGGGCTTGGCTGGCGCCAATGGCGACCCGCCACACGTGCATTACAATTTATATATATATATATATATATATATATATATATATATATATATATATATATATATATATATATATATATATATATATATATTTATTAGTGAAACCACTGTATAGGAGCCAAAAGTTTAATTTACGAGACTAGTTTCAGTATGCAGTTTATCATACCCTCTTCAGTCGTATACTGAGAATACAATTGTTACAAAAGTCTATAAATAACGTACAGATCAGAAAAAAAACAAAAAGATAAAACCACACACACCAAACAAGGCAAAAAGGTCATTAATCTGGGGGTGTAAGTCTAAGATCGTTGACTAAGCTGTTTACGATGAGGTTACGGGAATGGGGGCTGCATTTCAATTGCTCATCTGACAAATTAAAATTGTGAATTTCTCCTAATGATATAGATTTTACTATTTTTCTTTTACGGAAAACTTTACAATTATATATGATTTGTGCCTTTGAATAGTCAATTTGGTGATTGGAATTGCTAATATGATTAAAAATACTGGATGTGGTACTGCCTCGTCTGACATCACCTTTATGTTCATAAATTCGTTTTGTTAAGGTGCTTCCGGTCTCTCCTATGTAGAATGAAGGGCAGTTTGTAGAGCCACATGGGATTAAATATACACCTGCTTCATTTGGCTGATTCGCGGGCTTGGTCGAAGGGAAAGATTTAAGGATAGAAAAAGGGTATTTAAATGGGGTTAAGCCTGGAGAAATAACTTTGTTCACTCCTTTGAGGAGGTGAAACAAGGGAAGGGATAAACGCTTCGTATTACTAAATTTATTTTTAGCCTTGGGACTGTAATGAGTAGATTTAGCTTTAGATAAACTTTCATTGATCACTTGGAGGTGATAAATTAATTCAATGAAACTGCAAGTTATATATGTAATCTCGTCTTCTAGAAAGCAAGGGTCGCATACCCAAGTGCTCTCAAAAACATACCTGATGCAACGGCTCGCTTAATGTTGATATCATGATGAGAAAAGAAGTGGATGTAAGAGTTAGAATGGGTTGGTTTTCGGTA
The DNA here is from genome assembly GCA_963969495.1 of Ceratothoa steindachneri. Classification (NCBI taxonomy): domain Eukaryota; kingdom Metazoa; phylum Arthropoda; class Malacostraca; order Isopoda; family Cymothoidae; genus Ceratothoa; species Ceratothoa steindachneri. The sequence continues at coordinate 57,459,117 of OZ018319.1, read as the reverse complement.
CACAGTGAAGCTAATTTTGTCAATGACTCTAACAATTTTTACATCAAGAAAGGATAAACAATTATCTTTTTTTCACTCTACTTTAAAATTGATAGTGGGATGGAGGTCGTTAAGATTTTTAAGGAAATTGTCAAATAAGTTTAAACTATTTATAGGCGGAGGCGGATGACCTTTGATAGGCCCTTGTGGCTTTTGTGATCAGTGAAATTATGTTATGTTATGTTATGACATCATCTACATACCTATACCATACAAAATTATGATGGGGAATCATAGAAGGGAGTAATGATACTTGATGTTCTATCTAAGGTATTATATAATCCAAAATTAAACCTCCCTCTAGGCAAAAATAAAATTATAAATCTTGTTAAACTTTGTGTTACTGACAATGTAAATATTTATCAGCGATATGGGTTTTTCCGTCAAAAATATGGTCTTAGCATGGGTAATCCTTTATCGCCCATATTATGTAACCTTTTTATGGAGCATTTCGAAGTATCATTACTCCCTTCTGTGATTCCCCATCATAATTTTGTACCAATGGAGGCGGGTAGAGAAAAATGGCTGTTCCCCTCTCCTGCCTAGTTCGTCATAATAAGCCCGCATTTTTAGAATGTCGAAAGGCAAACAGGCTTCTCCGAGTGACTTGGTGGAGAGAAAGAGGAGGCGGTGAGTCCTTGACCCAGTTCCGGCCGACAAGTCACTCGGGTGTCCTTGGTACTCGCTCCTCTCGTCCAACCGGCGACAACTGAGGTCCTAATCAAACCACAAGTACTGACAGTGGAAATAACGGCTGCACCTGCGCCTAAGTCGTGCTTCTCCTTTCCCACAAATGGGAGAGAGGTTAGTAAAGACAACTCCTATCATTTCGTGCCGCCACGTTCAGCTGAGATCCTTCTATCTCAACTTTGCTCCTTAAAATTAATGAGCTCTCTCGCATCGTCATTTTGAGTCAATGTAGTCGTAGTTTCTCCGACTCCTTTCTCTATCTTGGATAACAATGGACTAGAGTACCAGACTCTTCTGGTAGCGCACAAAGGAGTTCAACCATCCCTGTCTAAAAGTCTTCACGTTGCGTACTCTGGCTTAATCGTTATTTAACACTTATGTATAATGTACGTAGATTCGGGTGTGCCTATGGCCCTATGGGTTTACGTACATTAAACAGAGATACAAACAAACAACAAACACAGCGATTGGTAAACAAATACGGGTGAGTCGATCAGTCGGTGACTCGCAGCAGGTGAACGATGCGACGAGTGACAGATAACACAGGGGAGAAGGAGAAGGGGTACGCGTCTTCATACAAACATATAAAATGACTAAAAATAACACGTTAACATCCAATAACAATATTAACATGGAGACTTTTGCCTCCAGAGAGAGAGGGCGGGTGGGGGGGGGGAGTAATATAAATCACCAGGAATCAAATTGAGAAAAATAATGACATCGGCTCGCAATTTCGTAAGGACCTATCAGCTGGAAGATCACAAGTTACCACCTGGTTCAACACAAGTAGCGGTCGCAGATTATGCGGGATATTTATAAAGAAAGTGATGAGGTTAGATCAAGGGAATTTCGTAGGGGAAAATACATAACGCCAGAGTAACCCAAACATGGCAGGAAGGGTAGGCAGCTTTCCTGCGTGCCCACCTTTTACAATGATGGCAGATCCCCCTGCGCAGTAGGGGGGGACCCAAAGCGAGAGAGATGGGAAACACATTACAAAGCAAAGATCGAACGGAAAAGTGCCACAACCGACACGAAATAGTGAACGGGTGGCAAAATCCTCCTAGACATTATTCTATATTTGTGAACTTTAATATAGGTCGTGGATTGTTCGCACTAAATATGAAAATGAGTTTAATGAAGTCTGGCCCCGCATCCTTTTATCGGAAGATGTCAAGAAGAGTGAACTCAAAATTACTTGGGTCAGGAAAAGCGGACCCAGCGGCTATGTTGACATGTTCTTGTTTCTTCTCTCTATCACTCTATTTATCTATCACTTCATTTATCTATCACTCTCTTCCTATCACTTTTCTTTCTCTCTCTATCACTTTCTCTTTATCACTTTCTCTTTTTCTACCTATCACTTTCTCTTTAAATTTATATCACTCTTCTATCACTTAGTCTCTCTATCACTTCTCTTTCTATCACTTTTCTATTAACATATTTTTCTTTATCACTTTCTCTTTTTCCCTCTATCATTTTCCCTATCTATTAATTTGTTAAAGAGGTCAAGAAGACCTCTTTAAATTCTATCCATATCTCGACCTCAAATTGGTATTAAAAATTGGGCACAATATTGGGTCCTATTTCAGCTCTAAGGACCGAATTGCATTCCCCTGCCGCTCCTTTGTAATTTATAAATATAGTTGTTGTGAATCTTGCGATTCATTAGGTCAATCCATTGTCGCATCGAGCAGCATCAGGGAAGGTCGAGCCGCACGGAACTCGTTCTAAACAAACCAAACCCCCTCGCCCATATGAGATCACATCAAAATATGTAAGTATGAAATTAGTCTGGATAACTTCAAATAGCCATTTGGCCAATCCCAACGAACTACAAATATTAGAATCACGTTTCCTCCTAAAACTTAAACCTAATTTAAATATAAATCAAACTGCATCCAATCTTTACAATGTATCATAAATTAATAATTTTTTATTCTTGCAATAAGTAACTTATCCTAAATTGCAATATTCAATTTTATGAAACTAGAAATTTTAACCCTTTACTTTCTTGTTTTTTAGTGCCGATGATGAGGGACGAGGGGCGGTCAATAAGTTTTGCAATTCGGATATAAGGAAACGAGATATGAGGAAAAGTTTTTATTATTTTTCAATATAACTACCCTCGACTTCAATACATTTGCGCCACTTGTCGCTGAGGCTTCGAATTCGGGACAACCAGAAATCTTCCGACTGCTGTTCGATCCACTCCTGGACGGCGAGCTGGACATCTTCATCGTCCACAAAAACCGGCGTCCACGCAGTGCAGCCCTGAGCTGGCGGAATAAAAAAGTAGTCGCTAGGGGCCAGATCTGGACTGTAGCGGGGATGGTTGAGCTCCTCGAATCCGCACTCGCACAGGGCAGCTTGTGCAACTCTGGCCTTGTGGACTTTGACGACGTTGAAGTCGATCATGGGGCGTCAGGTTTCTAGGGACCGAACAAGCACAGACCTTGGTCATGGCCAAATTGTCGTGGATGATGTTGATAACACTTCCATGTGATAATCCAAGTTCTCGCTCGATTTCTTTGCCCTTTAGCCGTCGATTTTCGAGGATCATCCTCTCCACACGGGCCACATTGTCCTCGTTTGTCACGTCTGACGGGCGTCCTAGACGGGGGTAATCTTCAAGGGACTCACGACCATGGCGGAACTCACTATTCCAGCGAGCAATGGTTGCATAGGAAGAGGCGGTGTCGGTGTACACTGCAACCATGCGTTCATGGATCTCTTTTGCATTCTTGCCTTCCTTGGTCAAAAATTTGACCACTGCGCGGTGCTTAACCTTCTCCATTGTTGAAAAATTTGTGACTGACGATCTGCGATAAGCTACTGCTTCTTAAATAGACGAGGCAGGAGCGTGCGGCTGCAGGTCCTGACTTGTCATAACTTGTCCTAACACCCCCACAAACAGTTATCCCCCTTCCTCTGTTTTGCCCTACCGATTCGCAAAACCTATTGACCGCTCCTCGTAGGTCCTGGAAACGTTCAAATCCAAATAAATAAAGATGTTTTAATATATTTATATAAGGGGTCTTTCAACAAGGACGCTCGAGCTTTGTCAGGCGATAGTGGGCATGTTGTTAAAGGGATATCTGACAATCTCACTGTGAACTGTTCAGTAGTACTTGGCAAGTCACAATGGAAAGTTATAGCGTTGAACAGCGTGTGAAAATCATCAAATGTTATTATCAAAATCAGTGCTCCGTTCGTCAAACGTTCCGTGCATTATTTGATTTCTTTCCTCGCCACAGCGACGAGGCCCATTTTTGTATGAATGGATTTAGGAACAAGCAACATTGTCGGATTTGGGACGAAAACAATCCACATGATATACACCAGCACCAATTGCATCCCAACAAAGTCACTGTTTGGTGCGGATTTTCGTCTAACGGAATCATCGGTCTGTATTTTTTGAAGAACGAAGATGGGATTGCCATAACCGTCAACGGCGAGACCTACAGATCGATGATAAGCAACTTCTTGTGGCCTTAACTGGATTAAAGGCCTGATATGGATACTGACGACATGTGGTACCAACAGGACGGCGCTACGTGCCACAATGCGCACGCCACGATAGACATTTTGCACCAGCGATTTCAGGGCAGCGTCATCTCGCGCGGTGGCGACGTCAACTGGCCACCGAGATCATGCAATTTAACGCCATTAGACTACTTTCTTTGGGGCTACCTTAAATCGCAGGTCTGTGCGAATAATCCACAAACAGTTGATGTCCTTAAAGTCAACATGACGAACATCATCCAGCATATTCAGTCAGATTTATACGACAAAGTCACAGAAAATTCGGCCTCCCGAATACATTCTACTAAGCGAAGCCGCGGCGGACATTTGAACGGCGCCATATTCCACACTTAATGCCATAAAATGAAGTTTCAAATTTCCAATAAATTGAGTGCATATATCACACAGAACTTGTTTTATTTACATTTAAATATCGAGCGACCTTATTGAAAGACACTATATACATATATATATATATATATATATATATATATATATATATATATATATATATATATATATATATATATACACTAGTGTAATTGGGAAGCAGTCTTTCCTGAATGCAAATTTTGTTCAAGATCATTGTGTATTTTGGCTTAATAAATTTACTTTGGCAACTTTCTCTTCTTCTAACTATCTTATTTATTCCATCTTGTAGATGGTGGATCACATGTCCAGGGGGGTTTTAGGATAGGACAGCGAAGAAAATAGTACCAGTCAAATTGGACTTAGTTAGTCATGGGACCTACAGCTTAACGTGGAATCCGAACCACGATGTGTCTCTTGTCTCTAACTATAACAGTTTATCGTGACCCCTGTCCCACGTATCACTGTGAGTCCCGTGTGCGAATATGTTAGTAAAAAACGTATAGATGCAGAAAGCTGAAGGAAGAAAGAGGTTTTCAAAGAGATAGTAATTGCCTGGAGGTCAGGGGTATCCCTGTCCATTTTAGGTAGTATAGCTAGCGTGATAAAGTTAGAAAGTAGTATTGGTATTTATGAGGCGTTTAAACCGTTATTAGTAAATATTATTACTAAAAACTGGTGTAGGTTTCTATCTCTCTATCTATTCTTTCCTATTCCTATCCTAGTTATAATTGACTATATGCTATTACCTGGTTTGCTTCGGTTAATTAATTACTCTTAGTCGTCGTCGAGTATTATTCTCTTTCTCTAGGTGTAGATTTCTTTTTCGTCTTCTTCTCTTCCCTCATTAATCCTTGGGAAACTTGGGAATAATCTGTATGATCTCCATCCTTCTCTCTGGGCAATTTGGTTATTTAATTCAACTCCTACTTCATTATGTGTCTTTTCTAAGACTTTTCTTGCTCTTTTTACAATTATTCTGTTAAGTGGCTTTATCCTTGCCTCCCTATGCAGGTCTCGTAGTCTTCTTCTTTCTCCTCTTTTGGTATTTGTTATTTAGTAGATAGCTTTGTTTTGGACTTTTTGGAGTCTTAATAGGTTACTTCTCGAGATCGTGTACATCGCGATGGTTAGGTAAATAATCTCGGACTGTACTATGGCTTGATAAATTTTTCTCTTGTTTTTAATGCTTAGGTTAACTAACTTGCACAGTAATGCCAGGCCACTCTTCCCTCGATTTACCCTCTCAGTTACGTGCTTTTTATAACCTGATTTCGTAATGGTTAGTCCAAGCACCTTACATTCTTTGTCGTATCTGTAGCGCTGTCCTTCTACATATACATCTGAGATGCTCCTCCTGTACACGGGTAACATTTTAAATTTAGCCCTGTTGTTTTTAATTTTCCATTTTTCTTCGTATCTATTAATGCTTCTTATCTCTTCTGCAGTCATCCTAGCTTGCATTTGGCCGTTCCTGTATGGGCAAACTATGATTTGAGTGACGTCGTCGGCAAACTGGATGTTCAAGCAGCCTTCATTTCTTGGTGGTGGTATATCTGCTGTGTAGATTGAATAGAGAGACGGACTCAGACATCCGCCTTGAAGCAAACCCGCAGCGAGCTCGAATATTTCACCTTGATGTCATAAATTAGTGCTATTAGTTCTCTTAACTGTTTCCTTAGTGCGTTGTATGTTTCCCTTGATGTTCCGAATCTTCTTATATGTTCTGCCGCCCGGCCGATCTCCTCGCTCAAAGCCACCATTTCTGGTGTCCACCTAAATTGTTTAATGGTTTGAAACGAGTTAATGGGGACGGCCCCCTTCTCTGCCCTTTTAATTTCTTCTCCGATACTATCCAATTCCCCGTCGATTTCCTCTAGAGTGGCTTCGCCGAGCGGGCTGGGCACGTACGTCTGAAGTAATTCTTTGTACTTATCCTAATATGCTCTATGGTACGCCTTCCATTTCTTTGAAGGAATTTGTATAGTATTCTTGTTTATGTACATTAGAGTTGCAGTGTGGTCACTGCAAGGAACATTCACTGGTTCCATAACATAGTTAAAGGGCAGATTGAAGTTAGCCAGGCAGATGTCTGGTTTTGTTGCGTGATCTCTTGGTAAGTATGTAGGGAAATTAGGTCCCAGTCTTTGCAGTATACGTCTATTGATAATCGTGTTAAGTTGTTTTCTGACTCTATTTGCATTTCTGTACCCAGAAGCCCCGCAATGGACGTTTAAATCGCCTATCAAAAATGAACGGTATCCTATAGGTGAAGAGTTTAATAAAGTTTTGTACCGGTAATTGGGGGCGCCTGGGTGGCTGGTATCCAGTTGAGACAATGATGTTGCTTAATTACATTTTAATTCCTATACCTAAATATGCATCTACCAATCCTTGTATTGTTTTTTCTGTGACTTTGAATCTGAAAATGGCTGATGAGTCGACTTCTTTGGGGAATTTCATCGGTTCGAGCCCGTTTTCCTGTAACATGCTGCTAACTGTTGCTGCATAACTTCCAGGGTTAGCTATATTCATCACGTGGGCATGTAATATACAAGTAAGTATTTTTGCGTTGAGCGTAACATCTAAATTAATCTGAGTTGCCGGTTTTTGTTGGTCCCTTTTTGCTATTGCTGCGTATGAGTTTTTATTTACGTTCGTATTATTTCTGTTTGACTCTCTTTCTTTCCCCTTTATAATTTCTCTTCTTTTGGGACAAATCATGGCCATAGTTCTGTATCCCCCTTGGTAGTTAATGCATCTTTTAACTGTGTTGTTACAGTATCGCCAAGAATGGCCTTCAGTTCCACTTTTAGAACAGATTATAAGTTCTTTTGGGGGGGCAATTTTGCGTCGTATGTTCTTCCAACGCATAACATCTGAAGCATATCTGTATACTTGTGAAGACGTCTCTTTGTATGTGGGCGGATAGGATCCCCATGATGAAAGCGAGAAGTCCATGTTCCATAATCCTTGAAGCCATTTCGGTAGATTCACAAATGACCTTAAAAACGTGAGTGTGATCTTTAAATTTGACCATCTCTGCAATTTTGAGAAATTTCTTTCTCTCCTGAAGTTCTTCTCTTATTTCTTGGCATGAGTGCTCTCCTACCCAGGACTCGATTTTTCGGCAGATGACACTTCTGTTAGCCATGATTTGTGGTGGTACTCTAGCTTCCAAGTCCAACTTCCTTAGCGTAATGCTCTTCCAGCAGATGACAGTAGCTGCTCTACTTCTTTATTTTCTGGGCAAATAACTGTGAATCAAGATGGTGTCTCAATGCATTGATTAGTGGTATCTCCAGATCTATAAATATGCATTGCACCACTTCTTCTGGTGATCTTTTCCTTCAGTTTGGTATGAGTTTCTGGGGAAGTCGCTTGAAGTCCGGTGTGTCTATCTTCCCAGGAGTTGTCCCCTCACCGCGGAGAGAGGTTCTTCTGTGGAGTCTTAACCAGTCTCCACAAGTGGGAGGAGCCCCTCCATCTGTCCTAGTTCTATCTCGCCTACCTTCCAATTTTCGCACTCTCCTTTGTCAACCCTACCTATCTGGGCATAGCCCTAACAGCGGTCCACAGTTGGGTTCTGGCTCAGACCGAGAATCGGCCCCCATTTTCTGGCCCCCTAAGAGGGTCTCCTGCAGGGGTTCACTATACCTTACTACCAACTGCAAGTCAGACCTTGCTGGTGACCAAGTTATGCAGTACTAGTGAGAAGTAAGTTTCAGGTAAAAAGTATGAAAAAGGAGTCAAGAATTTAGAATAAGGAAGAGCAACCCCTTCGGGGGGGAAGGCTACTTTGCTCAAGAAGAAGAGGAAGAATCTCCAATCAGCCCTAGTGGTGCATATATTTATTGTTAAAGTTTTCTTGAGAAGGCGTTTTCTTCAGGTCCTTCCAGAAAATTTTCCTCCTTTACCTGTGATAGCCTTTACCAGTTTGCAGCGAGAGAGCAAGCGTACAGACTGAGTAAATGAAGGTATAATCACTATTTGAAGGATTTTGGATAGTAGTAGATAAAGTAGGTGAATATATAAAAAGATTTTAAGATGGGGGGGGGCCGTAGTAGGACGGCATCGCAGTCTTTTTCCTTTTTTTTGTCGTATTTTACTTATTTTGTTGTGTTTTCTTTCATGTATTGTTATTTTTTACGTGTAGCAGGCGTGTTCTTCTTATTGTTCGCGTTTCAAATGTTGTTTTTACTTATTTTTGTTGAAAATTGTTGAGCATTTAAGCCTTTATAAGCTTTCGGCTCGGCAATTTACCTGTGTTTTAGGGTTTGGTTTTATGTATTCTTTGTTTTTTACTTTACCATTGTGTTGTTTCTTCGGTGTCGGTTAGGTGTATAGTTCTGTTATATTTTCTTGTGTACAATGTTTGGTGCTTGGGAATCGGGTGCTTCTTGAAACTTTCCCACGGAGTCGTGCAGGGATGTTCATTCTGCCTCCTATTTCCCGTAATTCTGGTATGACATCATTAGTAAGTGTTAACCAGACCCTTCTTCCCAGTTTCATGGTGAAGATGTTGATAGGGTCCAGTTTCTTACTAACATGGAGATCCCTCTGAAGACGGTGTTCTCGCCTTCTGACCTTATTTATCAGTAGGGATGCAGTATTTTGCACTCTCTGCAATTTTCTCATTGAGGAATTGTTTGCCGATTGGGTCACAACTGCGGGATAGATGAGCTTAGCCCGGACGTACATCAGGTATATTTTCCTGATGTTAGCCGAGCTAAGATCTCTAAACCTGTACAGCTTGGAGATTTCTCTCTTTGCCAGGTTCCGCCTCTCCGTGTAGTGACTCGCGTATCCGTGATCGGAGAATTTTAGGCCCAGGACGGTGCCTTCGGCGGAATAGCCGTGTCTCCTCCCCTCAATGATTATGGGGTCCGTTAACGTGCGGCAAATAGGGACGATTTTGAATTTGTCCCTGTTTGTTCTTATCTTCTAGCGTCTCTCATACTGGTTGATGTTATTAATTTCCGCCATTGTTCGCGTTGCCTGTTCCCTTGCTTTCCTCCCCGGGCAAGGGACGATCCGGGTGATGTCATCTGCAAACTGCAGATACATCGTGTCCCTATGCACCGGGTTTGGGAGGTCGATGGTAAAGACCAAGTAAAGCAGAGGGCTCAGGCAACTTCCCTGAGGAACACCTGACTTTAGTTCGAACTCGGGTCCTCTGTGTCCTTCTATCATGAGACATGCCCTCCTGTCCATGACGAAGCCACAAAGGATCCGTTCCAGGACCGGATCTAGCTGGAGTTTGAGGATTTTGTATTGCAATCCCTCCAGCCAGACCTTGTCGAAGGCCTTCTGTACATCCCTCAACACAATGTCTACATAGAACTTATTCGCACGGCAATAGGCTATTTTTTCCGTTAGGAGTGCTAGGGCCATCTCGGTGCCCCTTTTTTGGCGAAACCCATGTTGTTGTGGGTTGTGCACTCCTAACTCGCTCAGTTGAGCTTTTAGCCTGTTCGCTATGATCTTTTCAAAGATCTTGCCTAGCATCTCCAGAAGAGAGATTGGGCGAAAGTTCACCACCTGTCCGGGGCTTACCTCCTTTCGGGATGAAGATGATTTTAGCCATCTTATACCCGTCCGGAAAGTAGCCTACATTCAGGGAGGCATTCATGGTGTTTACCAGTCCCTGAATGATTTGCCTCGGGGCATTCACGAGATTGCACTTCGTGATCCCGGACCAGCCTGGTGCCCTTTGTTTGAAGGACCTTATGGTGTTCATGGTCTCTTCAAAGGTTATCGGGCAACCGTCGCCAACCATCTCTCTATCCTGAGGCACCTGCGGTTGTGGGTGAGTTCTATGTATCATTGTGCCGAGTTCGTCTAGTAGTTGGTCTTCGAAGTCCAGGTCGAAGTCGTCGTTCTCTTCAGGGGAAATAGCGAAAATATTTTTCCAGTGAGTCCTGAATCTATTTTCGAGAGACTCTGGATCCTCAATGAGATCTTCTCCATCTTTTAGTTTTATCCTGGCTTTGGTGGGCAGTCCCCTTAGTCTTCGGACTGTATTCCAAAAACTCTGTGGACTGACCTCCCTGTCCATTCTACCAATAATGTCATTCCAGATTTCCTGTTGTTTTTCTGTCATAATGAGTTTAAGTTCCTCGCTTAATTGTCTTATTCTGGCTGTCCTTTTCCTATTTGGGCCTGTCCTCCCTATTTCCTCGAGGATCTCCCTGTGTTCCCGAGCGTTGTCCCTCATCTCATCTATCCACCTAGGTTGTGGGAGCATTTTATAGGCGATCCTGGGGACGCATCTCTCGTCGGCTTGAACGAGGAGATTGGTGATGGTGTTTATCTCCTCGTCCACCTCTTCAAGGTTGGCGTCACCCAGGTCGGCAGGTTGGTATTCGCCGAGCATCTCTCTATATAGCTCCCAGTTTGCTTTCGCATAACTCTTCCTAAGTGGCACTGGCATGAGTATCGGTGCCAGCGAGATGGTTGTTAGTATTGGGACATGGTCACTCGGTACCACAGGACCTGGCACGCTGCCTATGTTGAAGGGAAAGTTTCGGCTTGCCAATACAACATCCGGTTTTGTTGCCGTGTGTTGCGTTAGGTAAGTCGGGAAGTCTGGTCCTACTCTCTGGAGTCTATCTCTCTCGATGAGTAGTTCCAGGTTCCTTCCCCTCTGGTCGGTGTGACTGTAGCCTGAAGCTGCGCAACAGGCGTTTAGGTCACCACCCAGCAATGCCATTTTTCCTCGTCCAAAGATGTTGTATAGGTTAGGAACGGGCAGATATTTTCGGCGGGGGGGTTGGTAAGCCGCTGCCACTGTTAAGGCTCCAACTAGGGTTGGGATTTTCACAGCCACAAAGGACTCCTCTAAGTCTGGAAGTGTTTTGAATGTTATGTTCTTAAGAATAGCGATAGCAGCGCCATCGTATCTCTCTTGTGTGTGGTTCTTCGTGATCACAGTGTAGTTCGGTATTTTTATTGTGTGTGTGTCAGTGTTTACACCATGCTCAGATATAAGTATCAGGTCGGGATCCACCATTCGGAAGATGTTTCCGTATAGGATGGATTTTCCAACCCAACCGTTCGTGTTAAGTGTGAGTATCTTTAGTTTGTTGCTGGTGTTTTCCATGTTGTTAAATTAGTGTTTTTGTACTCTATGTGTGTTTATATGTGTGTGTGTGTATCTTCCTTTTTCACTTTCTCTCTTTTCTCTTCTTTCCGTTTCTTATTCTTGCGAATTCTGCTTCACTAATTGTGAGGCAGGAATCCGTGTACAGTCTTATCTTCGAGGTCATGAGCGCCTCGTCGACTATTGCCTCTGGTATTGGAGCGTCGAAACTCCATTTCAGCTGCCCAGTTCTTACCCCTTCGACTATCTCCCTTATGGTGGAATCTTCTGGGAAAGGGGTGTGCTCCGTTTGGAAGAAGAGCATGTTAAGCTCTTCTCCATCTAGGGTCTTGGGCAATTGGGGAGCCTTACCCCTGCTTGAGCTTCTTGCTCTTGCTTTAGGGGGCTGAGGCTTTACTGTTTCTTCGTCTTCTGAGGAAGACGCGGAGCTTGCGAGGATTCCCTCTGCCTCCTTTATCTTCCTCGCAACTTTTTTCGCCTTTTGTTCTCTTTTCTTCTGAGCCTCAATCCTTGGGTCTCTGCTGCTAGTTTTTATTTGGGGTGCCTGGGTTTTCCTTTCTTCATAAGGTGTTTCTTTTGTTACCGGTGGAGGGAATGGGGTTGCTGGGGCTTCTTCTTCGGGCTCATACTGCAGTTGCAGCACATCCCCCGATGGAGGGTTGTCCTGGAACCCAGAGTTCCTCTAGACCGTTCCTCTTGAGCATGGTATTTAGCTCAGTCGAGAAGCAACCCGGATTTGTTAAATTCCTCACGTGAGCATACATTATGCACGTGAGGATCTTGGTTGAAATTTGGCTCCCGACCTTTAAGTAAGTCCTTGGGGCTTGGGCACTTTCGTTTGTTCTAGCCGGGGGGAGGGGGGACTGGCCACTGTCCGCATTGAGGCATCTTCCCATGTCCGTACTTTCCATATGTACTTTAGTGATGTAACTGCCATTGATGTTTTGAACCTCAACGTCCAAGAAAGGGAGTTTATTGCCCGTGCTCAATTCATAAGTGAATTTTAGCACGGAGTTCTCCTCAAAATGCTGCTTGATGTTAACCAGATTTTCTTCGTTTTGGACGTTGATGTAGATATCATCTACGTATCGGCAATATGTGTGTAGTTTATTTTCCATGATATCCAATAATCTCTCCTCAAGTTGACCAATGTAATAGTTGGCGAAGTTCAGCCCTAAGGGTGACCCCATAGCCACTCCATCCACTTGCGTGTATAGATTACGGTCCGGTGTCCTGAACGGAGCCTCTGATGTGCATGAACGTAACATGCTCCTTAAGATGTTTTTGTCAAGAATTGGAGGAGACATTGTATGATGGTGGTACACGTTTTTTTATAATGATGCCGATGGTCTGAGCGATAGGCACGTTCGTAAAAAGGCTTTCTACGTCAAGGAATATTAGTCCTGACGGTCTTGTAGCGTGGAGTACGTCGATGAATTCCTCCGTTGAATTTATGTTATATTATTAAGGGATGTACGGTTTTATTAATGCATTTAGGGTTTTAGCTAAACAGTACGTAGGAGTCGTGACTTGAGAGATTATAGGCCTCAATAGGTTGTGCGGCTTATGAATTTTTTCATTGCCATACATATATCCTGGTGTGTAATTACCGATAATCTTTTGGAAGCGAAGTCCCCCGATGAGTGCATTAGCTTTAGTTATTTGTCCATTTATTTTCTTTTTTAAGTCTTCTGTTGGATCTTTTTTCATGCGTTTAAATTTAGTGGTGTCGGTTAAGATGTTATTCAATTTGTTGTTATATTCTTCTTTGTTTAGAATGACGTACGAGGGGCGGTCAATAAGTTTTTCAATTCGAATATAAGGAAACTAGATATGAGGAAAAGTGTTTTATTATTTTTCAATATAACTACCCTTGACCTTAATGCACTTGCGCCACTTGTCCCTAAGGCTTTGAATTCCCGACAACCAGAAATCTCCCGACTGCTGTTCAATCCACTCCTGAACGGCCAGCAGGACATCTTCATCGTCCTCAAACCGGCGTCCACGCAGTGCAGCCTTGAGCTGGCGGAATAAAAAGTAGTCGCTAGGGGCAAGATCTGGACTGTAGCGGGGATGGTTGAGCTCCTCGAATCCGCACTCGCGCAGGGCAGCTTGTGCAACTCTGGCCTTGTGGACTTTAACGACGTTGAAGTCGATCATGGGGCGTCAGGTTTCTAGGGACCCAATGTGCACAGACCTTGGTCATGGCCAAATTGTCGTGGATGATGTTCATAACACTTCCATGTGATATTCCAAGTTCTAACTCGATTTCATCGACCTTTCCCCATCGATTTTCGAGGATCATCCTCCCCACACGGGCCACATTGTCCTCGTTGGTCACGTCTGACGGGCGTCCTAGACGGGGGTCATCTTCAAGGAACTCACAACCATGGCGGAACTCCCTATTCCAGCGAGCAATGGTTGCATATGAAGGGGCGGTGTCGGTGTACACTGCAACCATGCGTTCATGGATCTCTTTTGCATTCTTGTCTTCCTTGGTCAAAAATTTGATGAGTGCGCGGTGCTCAACCTTCTCCATTGTTGATAAATTTGTGACTGACGATCTGCGATCAGCTACTGCTTCTTAAATATACGAGGCAGGAACGTGCGGCTGCAGGTCCTGACTTGTCATAACCTGTCCTAACACCCCCATAAACAGCCATCCCCCTTCCTCTGTTTTGCCCTACCGATTCTCAAAACTTATTGACCGTCCCTCGTATATGTCGGATTTGTCAGCTTTTCTTATGACTATTTCTTTGTTGTTTTTTAGAGAGCTGATGGCCTTACGTATCTCTGGTTTATAAGTTTGCTGCCATTAAAGCATCTTCGGTTGGTGGCTTCTGCGCGTAGTTGGTCTTTTAAGTTGGAATTAATTTCAATGATGGCTTGATCTTGTAGCTTCAACATAGATTGGAACAGGGATTCTAGTTCGACTTTTTAAAAAATTGTATCGTATTTGGCTTGTAGGTGGCATTTCAAACCGAGGTTAAGGGCTTCTATTTCACTAGTGGAGAGCGTATGGCGGGGGAGATTGATGAACTGTACAAAGGACGTATAGCATGACAGAAGCAACAACATCATTCATCAATATCTCCCGTCATACGCTCTCCACTTGTGAAATAGAAGCCCTTAACCTCGGTTTGAAATGCCACCTACAAGCGAAATTCGATCCAATTTAAAAAAAAAGTCAAACTAGAATCGCTGTTCCAATCTATGTTGAAGCTACAAAATCAAGCCATGATTGAAATTAACTCTCGGTTAGGAGCGCGATTGCGGTATCTGTTCTACGTTTCTTCCGGAACCCATGTTGTTGTAAGTTGTGGGCAACCTTCTCCTCAAGTTCTTTCTGAAGTCTGTTGGCTAGGATCTTTTCCAGAATCGTGCCGATGATTTCCAAGAGGGTGATGGGCCTGTAGTCCATCGGCAGTTCTGGCAACTTTTTCCCTTTTGGTATAAAGATGACTTTTGCCACCTTGTATCCATCAGGGAAATAGCCAGTGTTCAGTGCCGCGTTCATTACATTCGTAATGCCTTGTAGCAGGCGTAGGGGAACATTTACTAGATGGTTTTTGGTAATCCTTGTCCAGCCACTGGCTTTCTGCTTTAAGGATTTGAGCGTGCTCTAGGAACTCCTCAGCAGTAATCGGTCGTCCGTGGCCCACCATTCTCCTCTTTTCGGAAATGTGCGGGTGGGGATACGTGCTGCGGGTGGGGATGCGTGCGGTGGATTCTGATAATGAGTTCGTCAATAACCTGGTGTTCAAATTCCAGGTCGAAATCCTCGTTCTCCTCAGGTGCGATGGAGAATACTTTTCGCCAGTACCTTCTGAACCTTCTTTCTAATCTCTCCGGTTCTTCAATGATTTCTCCATTTTCTTCCAGCCTTATTTTCTTCTTCGGGGGCATACCTCTCAGCTTTTTTAACTCCTTCCAGATTTTTTTGGGGGGTTCTGCTCTGTGTCGAGTCTCTCGATAATTCCATCCCATATGGCCCGAGTTCCTCTCTGAGTTTTTCGGAGTCTTCTGGTGTTATTTCTGTTTGGGCCAAATTGCCTAACTTCCTCATAGCTCTCTTGATGTTCGGAGGCAATATCTCCCATCTCCTCGGTCCATCTGGGTTGCGAGGGTTTTTGTGCGTGATGTACGGAATGCACTTTTCGTCCGCTTTCATGATCAGGCGTGTTATGCGGTTAATCTCCTTGTCTATCTCTTCCTCGATAGCTTCGCTTAGGTTAGCTGGTTTAAAGCTGTTGATCATTCGCTTGTATAGCTCCCAGTTTGCTTTTGCAAAGCTCTTCCTGGGTGGGATAGGAATTATGATGGGTGCGAGGGAGATGGTGGTCATGATGGAGATATGGTCGCTTGGAACCGTGGGAGCAGGCATACTGACCAGATTGAAAGGGAAGTTGGTACTTGTTAATATTATGTCCTGGGCTGTCGCTGATCCTTCCGTGATGTAGGTCGAAAATTCCGGTCAGGGGGTCTCGAGCCTGTCCCGGTCAATGACCAGCTGCAGATTTCTGCCACTTTCGTTAGTTCTGGTGTAGCCCGAGGCCCCCAGACTAGCATTGAGGTCGCCCCCTATGAATACGTTCCTGTGGTGAGCAGTTAGGGTTAGAAGATTGTTGATGGGTAGATATCGACGGCGAGGAGGCTGGTATGCAGCTGCAATCGTGAGTCCCCCAACAAGTTTAGGAATTTCACCTGCTACGAAGGACTCATCAAACTCTGGGAGCCTTTGGAAGGTGATGTTCCTTCTAATGGCGATTGCAGCACCGTCAAATATATTTTGTGTGTAGTTCTTCGCCAGGACGTGGTAATTCGGGATTTTCATCCGTATGTTATTAGTGATGACACCATGTTCAGATATTAGGGTAATGTCGGGGTCCGCCCTTCTGAATATGTTGCAATATTCATTCGCTCTCCCCAACCATCCATTTGTGTTTAGTGCTAAAATTTTAAAGGTATTGTTTATGTTCCCGTGTTTCGTGTTTACTTCTAGAGTGTGTTACTTATTCCTTGTGCTTGCGTACCTTTCCGCTCTTCATCTTCTTATATTCCATGGCCGGGATCGTAAAAAGGGAGGCGTCGTCGAGGGACACTTTACCTGAGTAGAGTGCTGCATAACTTCATTTTCGTCTTCTGATTCTGTAATTGTCCATTTCAGCTTTTGGTTTTTGATACCTTTTATGATGTCCGTGGGGAATATTTGTTCAGATAAGGGGTATTTGTCAGAAGCGTAGACCTTCAGACCCAGTTCCCTACCGTCGTACTTGTTTATTTTTCTTGCTTTTTTCCCTTTTAATGGTGTCCTCTCTTGTGGGTGCGGTGCGATCAGGGTACTGTCACTGTCCGAGTCTGCGTCGGTAGTCGTTCCCTTCTTTGTGGTACGTTTGTGGCAGCTTTCCTCGCTTTGTCTTCCCTTGCTTTTCTAGCTATAATTCTGGGATCGGTTCTTCTGGGGGGGTTCCTGATTTCCTTGTCCTTGGTCCTTATGTTGTGAGTCCGTTGTTTCAGCTGGGTGGTTAGACGCTGCTGCAATAACCTCTTCATTCACCTTTGGGGAGAATTGTAGTTGTAGGACATTTCCTGAGGGAGGGTTCTCTGGGAACCACACCTCACTCAGATTGTTTTTATTTAGCATCAAGTTGAGCTCATTTGAGAACGTACCCTGATTCGTAACAATTCTTACGTGCGCATAAAGGATGCAGGTGAGAATCTTCGTCGATTCCTGGTTCTCCAGTTTGATGTATGTCTTATTTGTCGGCTTGTGTAGGGTGGGACGTTTTTGTTGCTTGCGCATACGAAGTAGTCCTCCTCCTCTGTTCTTCTTCTCTCTTTGCAGTCTGTTTCCTCTTAATTATGTTTTTTTCATGGGGCATACCATGGCTAGTGCTCTATGGCCCTAACCGCAGTTTACGTAGTTTACGCTGAACCCTGAAGGACCCTAAAATTGACCCTTCTCGGAGATGATATTATATTATCTAGTTTAACAGATTGGAATCGGTTACCCAAGTAGGTAGGGAGCCAATATGTTTTTATGTTCAGCACCTTACATTTTCTAGAAGAACCTTATGGTGGACACTATCAAAAGCTTTCGAAAAGGCCAAAAGCAGTAAATGAGATTTTTTTATTAACCATATTATAGTATATTCTATCAGATATTTTGAGAATAGCTGTCTCCGTAGATACTTTGGGTCTAATCAACTTGTGCTGGCTGTTGAAAAGAAGATTATTTACCTCAAGGTATATTGTTAACTAAGTGGCTACATTTCTTTCTATAATTTTAGATATCACAGGAAGCAAAGAAAGTGGTCTATAGTTAGACACATCTTCAGAGTCTCTCCCCTTGAAGGCAGGAATAACATGAGGGTATTTCCATGTATTAGGATATGTTTTGGTGACTAAAGAAGTATTAATTATTATAGTAAGGTAATAAACAATAATAAACAATGAATCTCAAACAAACTGGAGAGAAATACCATCATAACCACATGCATGAGATTGATTTAAGTCTTTAATAGTTAAAATAACTGTCTCGCAGTCTACTTGGACAGGTTTAAAATATCGCATATTATCCTTATGTGCATTTTTTTGATAAGCATCAGAGGAAGCATAGTTGCATCTTTCAAGTTGTTCTTGTGTTTTCTCAAAAGTTAGTTTCCCCACATCTGAAAAGAACTCGTTGCAACTTTCTGCCCAAGTTGCCAGGTCGTGTTTATTTTGTGGTGTTTGGAGTTTACTACTACAATCATTATAAATCATTTTCTTAACTATTTTATAATATGCTGCAATGTCATTTTTAATTTTTCTAAATTATTCTCTATAATAATCTCTTCTGCTCAAATTAATCAATGATTGACTTTCTTTTTTTGGTCTTTATAATTTTCTATTAGGAACGTGTTTTACTTATCTGTTTTGGTTCGCATTTGTAACTTCTCTCTTTCTTTCATTGAAACCTTTAGATCTTGTGTTATCCATGGGGTTGGCGGCCGTGATATCTCCATCGTTACTAATGGTGCACAGCTATTAATGCACTTGAGCATGACATTATTAAAAATATTTACTTTTTTTTACCAACATCGTCCGTGTTTAAAATTCTCTTACTAGAGTAGTTTTTAAGACAATGGTAAGTTTTAAAAATTGGCGATCTCCTAGGTTCTTTTAATGTTTAGTGAAACAGAAAAATCCTCGTGGTCTGCAATCGTACTAGATAATACCAGTACATCCAAGTTCCAACGCTGGCATCTCCCCGGCATCGACATGTAAGCTCTCAATGGGGACGTGCGGGGAAGCACCGGACTCCAGCCGAGTCCGCTGTCGATGCATAAATCTCGCATCCGTAGTCAAGCTTCGAACTAACAAAGGATCGATATAGAAGTAAGGCAGGAGTCCTATTAACACCACCAAATGCTGAACGTCACATAACAAATAATGTCTATGGCGGGGGTACAAGAGACCCTAAGGATGCGAATATGAGCTTCCCAGTTGAGTCGTCAGTCGAAAGCAATGACCAAAAAAAAACGGTGCAAATCCTAGACTTTTAAGCGAACTAAGTATAAGAACAAGGCCGAGTTGTGGTGGAGTCGTGAATGGCGGCATAAGTGCAACCCTTCAGTATTGGCCAAGGAAAACTGAAACCTGTGCTTTTCGGCATAGCGACAGATGCGGTTGAATGTTTGAAGAGAATTCCCTTCGAGTCGCGTTCATCCTGCTTTACTAGGTGTCGGAGAGGAGTGACCCCACACGTACGCGTTTTTTTTTGTGTTTTTTTCAAGGGGCTATCTGGCCACACACGTACGCGTAATCGACGATCTCGCAGAAATAAAGATGAAGGGGCGTTCCCTCGCCCACATACTGTGGAGAGTCACCATGATACCTTATCGTCATGCGGGATCATAGTTTTTTTTCCAGATCGAAAAACACTGGCGTAGTGATGTCTATGAAAGAAGACCTCGCACACGGCATTTTTTTGTCGGAGCAGAGCATCCGACGTGGAGTGGAACTTGCGGAAGCAGAACTATACAGAAGAGAGGTGGCCTTAGCTAACAAAAAAAGTCTAACTTAACATTTACAAATTTCTTCTTCAACTTGCAGACACAGGAGGTTAGAGAGATTGGGCGGAAACCAGCCGGGGTAGAGTGATCTCTCCCCGGTTTGCGAAAAGCGAACACAGTAGCCATTTGGAAGGAGACTGGGAGAAGGTATCCCCTGTCCAGATCCTGTTTAACAAATCTAACAGGAAGGTCATGCCTTACTCACCTAGGTGTCGAAGCATGGCATAAGGAATATCGTCCGGAGCAGGGACAGTGTTCGACTATGGAGCGATATCTTTTTTAATTTCCCAGCCACCTGGCGATTGCCTACTTGGGCATATGTCGCCGTAATTCTTTTCAAACCTATTGTTAGGGTAGAGTAAAAACAAACATTCATTCTGATGATCGCAAAGCAGTTTTTGTTTTTGTTGGTGATTTCAATGCTCACCATCGTGAATGACTTGAGTCTGCATCCCGGAACAGATATTCATGGTCGTGCAACATATGATTTTGCTAGTGTTTCGGACTGTTCACAGTTGGTGTCTGGCCCTACTCACCATGCTAGTAACTGTCTCGACTTAGTACTTACCGATGTACCTAATATTGTTAAAGCAGAAATTAATGCACCCATAGGTACATCCGATCACTCTGCCATCAGTATCAAACTTGATCTCAGGCAACCTGCCCCTTCTTATACTTTTACGAAGGAGATTTATCTGAAAAAGAGGGTTAACTGGAATAATGTCCGTGATGATGTTTCTAGGATCCGATTAGGGGCCATTCTTTGCAGTGCTAAGCCCATGTCCGCTTTCAATGAACAGATACTTAGTATTATTTCTCGCCGAGTCCCTGTTAAAAGGATCTCATACCGGTT
Organism: Ceratothoa steindachneri; assembly: GCA_963969495.1. NCBI lineage: Eukaryota > Metazoa > Arthropoda > Malacostraca > Isopoda > Cymothoidae > Ceratothoa > Ceratothoa steindachneri. The sequence goes on along the minus strand of OZ018319.1, from coordinate 57,438,482 downwards.
CAATGATAGAGCCTGGTTTACAATGGAATGCAAAACTGCTTGGGATCCCAAACAGACAGCATACCGCCACTGGTCTCAGCTACGCACAAGAGAATCTTGTAACGAGTATGTGCTAGCAAGATCTCAATCAGAGAGAATTTGTCATGATGCGGAAAGGGAATATTTGAGTTCTGCCAAGGATAAATTGTTAAGCGCCCCTGATCCACATAAATGGTGGTCCACCCTTAAATCAGTAGTCTTTGGCTGCAGCTCATCACTTCCCTCACTGCTCTCTGAAAACGGTCAACTTATCACGAGTCCAAAGGAAAAAGCTGATCTTTTGATGAAGCACTTTGACTCTAAACTTAGTAGAGAGCAATCAATTTTCAATCAAGAAATGGCCATTATGCCTACTCTTAATAAAATTGCATTTCGGTCCAAAGAAGTGGAGAAGCTACTCAATGCTCTTGATCCACGTGGAGACCCAGATCCCCTTAAGATGTTTCCTTTGTTTTTCAGGGAAACTTCTGCTGTAATCGCAAAAAAACTGAGTGCGGTATTTAGATGCCTAATGCGATCTGGATCGTTCCCCGAGTGCTGGAGGGTGGCTCACATTACGCCTATTCCTAATGGAACTCCTTTCCCTTTCTCCCACCAACTATCGTCCAATATCTATTACACCAATACTTTCTAAAGTTTTTGAGCACCTCGTTGCAGCTCGCCTTTCCCGCTCTCTTGAGAGATCAGGTGTTCTCTCTTATAATCAATTTTCTTATCGAAAAAAGCTTGGTACAACGGATGCACTTCTTACGATTTCACACAAGATACAGTTAGCACTAGACTAGGGGCATAAAACCCGCATAGTTCAATTGGATATCTCAGCTGCCTTTGATAGAGTAAATCATAATGGCTTGCTGAAGAAGTTGAGAAATATTGGTGTTGGTGGACAGATTTTATCTATTTTAGAGCAATTCCTGGTGGGTCGCACTCACATGGTTTGTGTTGATGCCAACTTCAGTGACTATCATCCTGTCCACTCAGGCGTTCCGCAGGGCAGTGTTCTCGGACTTCTGCTCTTCAATATTTACACTGCTAACCTCTTTAGCATCACAGAAAATATTATGTATGGTTATGCAGACGATGTAACTCTGCTCGCGACTATTGACTCCCCTTACTCTCGCAGCATTGCATCTAATTCCCTCAATAAAGATCTTCGATGTATTTCTATATGGTGCGATACATGGAACATGAAGCTTAACATCGCTAAATCTAAATGTATGTGTATCTCACGATCTCGTAGCCCTTTTCCTCAACATGAAACTCTTCATTTTGATGGTTTAGCATTGAACGATGTGGAAGAACTGGACATTTTGGGCGTTAAATTTGATTCTAAATTAACTTTTGAGTGCCACATCAGATCTCTTGTGACTACTGCGTCGCAGAAATTGGGAATCATGAGAAAGGCCTATGCTACCTTCAATGATGCTTCCGTGTCCGCCACTTGCTTCCGAAGCTTTATTCTTCCAGCTTTGCAATATTGTGCCCCTGTCTGGTCGTCTGCTGCTACCTCACACTTGCATCTTATTGACAGAGTCTCTTATACTGCAAGCTTTCTTTGTGGTGGTAATCTCCAATGGAACCTTTCACATCGCCGGAAGATCATCAATGTGTGCATGCTCTATAAGATACAATCAAATCCGTATCACTCGCGTTATATTCTATTGCCAAATCGCTTTGTAGCAAAGAGAAACACTCGTTAGGCTTCGGCCCGGCATCCTCTTTGTTTTCAGTCTATCAGATGCCGTACGAGCCAGTTTCAGCGTTGCTTTCTGCCAAGTGTGTCCATCTTTGGAATTCCTTGGACGAAAAGACTTGAGCATCGAATAGTTTAGATGCCTTCAAAAAGAAAGCTAATAAGATCTTGTGTTCATCATGAGCCATTATCCTGTTATTTGTTATGTTTTATCTTGTTTGAATATTCTATATACAGTATATCTTGTTTTGTGTGAATATTGCTATATACTGTTTTTCAAATTTTTTATTTAATTTTATTACTCAATTTAATTTAACTGAATCCATAGATGACTGGAAGCCTTGAGGTTTTTCTTTACCTATATTTCCCAGTTTGTTCTTCTATCCCACTTCCTTTTCTTCTTACCATCGTTCCCTCTTCGAGTTGCAGGTGTGCGGGGATTGCTAATTGCAATCTATAGTGCTTGCACTCTTCCCGTTCTACCTGTCTCATCTTGTGTAATAATAATAATAATAATAATAATAAACACACAAAAGGCACGCAAAAGCAATTAACAACAGCAAGCAGCACAAACAAATAAACAAAGGCAAGAACAAGGAAGCACGCTCCGGCGTCGGGGAGAGCCTGCCTCCACTTGGCACAGGAAATGCGAACTACAACAGAGTCTAATAAAATGGAGGAGGCTACTCTCCTCCAAAAGTTCAGAGAGACCACAAGTCTGTGTCCACGAACCCGTCAACAGTACAAGAGACAATTGATAGCGACTCTGCTCGTCCCGATACCGAGACAAATAACGTACGCGAAGATCACCCAGACAGGGACATTAAACAAGAATATACCAAACGATCTGAGGGACAACGCATTCGTCGCAATAAAAGTGCAGGCGAGAGCTAAATCAAATGGCGGTGCGTCCCGCGAGTGTGCCTAAATATAAGACGCGAGAAAGCGACCTGAAGCCGCCGTAGCATTGGTAGAGTGTAGGTCCATGGGAACAGTCGCGCAAATGGAACGCAATTTCGTTCCTCTCAACCGTCTTCCATCTTCTCTGCCAAGCAGCCCAGGGGGCTACCCTAATTCCTGCCATGTAGTCGGTGTTAGAAAGAGCAAAACGCTGGCCTGGTTGGCTATTAAAGATTACAATCCGATATCATAACCAGACACGACGCGTTGTCTCCCGTACCGAGCGGTTTATTGCAAAGAGCTAGGCCGTGCTAACGCAGCACCTGATAGAACCCGGTTGAATTCAAAGATAGGTGGATATGGCGTGGAAAATGGCCCCTCCTGTAACTTAGATCCATCTGTATACACTGTCATGGATCCAGCGTGATACGAAGTGTGCTGACAAAAGGCCAAACGCAATAAAACTCCCTGCGATGTGGAAACATTGGGAGCAGAGGCGTGGCGACAAATAGCCAAAGGTGGCGTTCTGGGCAGAACCAGAGGCGCCAGGGCCCCAAGAGCTACACAGAGCTTTCGAACAAGTTTCCTTGCCATTTGAGCTTAGGCTATGAGTGGCGTCTCACGATGACATAGGAATCGTCGGGATCGGATGCGGATGCACTCAGAGGGTTGGCGAGTGAGGAAAGCGCCGTGCTCGCACGTACTAGTGAAAAATGCAGTGTGCATGGCGCAGACCAATTGACATCTTACCAGATTGACAAGTAGGCTCTCAATAGGGGAAAGGGAAGCACCGGTTGTTAGGTCGACACTGGCCCCAATACCCGCACGCAAACCTCCCGCCGATTTCCCCCGGTGTATGGGGTCGAGTCCAGCTTCCGCAATAGACACTCGGCTGAAGATAGGTACTCGTAAAATTCGCATCCGAATTAAAGCTTAGAATGAACGTCACGAAATGATGAATGTCCTTGGCACGGAAAAAAATACCCTATGGCTACGAATATGCCTCCCAGGTGAGGCCTCGATCGAAAAAGGAAACAAAATCCCCCACTTCTAAGCAAACACCGTTTAGGAACAAGTCTGTGTCGGGGCAGAGCCAAGGATGGGGGCAGAAGTGCACCTCCTCATCTTGTCCAAAGAAAACTTAAGCCTATGCGGTTCGGCATAGCGAGAGATGTGGTTCGATGCTTGTATGGAGTCGCCACTTCCGAGTTGGCATCTGTGCCGCACCAAAAGCGATCGAAATGTTGTCGACGTAGAACATAGCGGGAACATCTTCCGGCAGCACCAAGGTGATACCCTTGGTACTCAGGAAAAAAGCTTGACACTGAGCACACTTCCCTGCGTGAAACTCTCTTCCTGTTCCATTATGCTCGAGAGGGCTTGCCCCTCCAGTAGGCCGAATCGATGATCATGCAAAATTTACCAATTTATTCATCAACTTGCACACGCAGGAGGCTAAAAAGATTGGGCGGAAACCGGCCGGTGTAGAGTGGTCTCTCTGTGGTTTGCGAAAAGCGAGAAGTGTATATAGTTGCCTCATGTTTAGGTGAATCCCCTCTGTCCAGGGCCATAAAGGACATGCCTCGCTTATAAGAGCATACGGTACATAGTCAGGACCAGAGGCACGAAGCGAAAGCTGAACGCAACTCACTCAATGTAAACCTGTCGTTCGAGGTTTCTCCCTATCTGGAGGTAAAGTCCAGTCAGCGGCCTTCAGTGACATCACGCCGTGCATTAAATGCTAACAGAACACCTTCCTAGCTAGAGAATGCGTAGAAAGCGGTCGCAAAACACTCCACCACGGACGCAGGGTCCTAAATTGCGGCTTCATTCTCCTGGAAAACGGGAGAGGGTTCCTACGAGAACTTGCCCCAAATCCTTTTGACTCGCTTCCTCAGCTCTGCTAGATGAGTCTTCTTGTTAAGTGAACACACGTAAGCCAACAAGGAAGAGCGGCAGGCGTGCTTCTAAACATATTGGAATCTAGCCCTAGCTCGACAAAATCTACCGACAGTGAATCGTTCAGGCGGCGCTTAACGGCTTATGTATCAGGGCCGTTTCAAACTCAGCTGACCACATCGGAAGCGGTCGGCGTCCAAAACGGGCACACGTTTTAGGAATAGTAGTTAGGCAAACGGAGATGAGGTTGCCGGAGAAATCAAACACCTCATCCATCGACCTAAACTCTTCCCACTGTAAAAGAGAAATCAGTCATTTCCTGAAATGCGGCCCACTACGCCAGCGCCAAGAACCACCGAGGTGGGATCTCAGGTGGCAGCGGGCCACAAAATGATATTTGAATGGAAAAGTGATCACTACCATGGAAGTCATCAACTACCCCCACCCCACCCCCACCCACCCACCTAAAAGCAGTCTGTGCATCCGGAGAGCACAGATATAGATCAAGACAGGAAAATGAAGCGGTTATATGGCAGTTATGCATAAACTCATCTATGTACATTTAGGACACCTATCTTTAGTTCGTCTATCAGGTCGGCAAGGATCTGACTCCTGAGATTGATCGAGTAGTCTCCCTAGAGCGGGTGTTTACCGTTGAAATTCCCGAACAGTGGAAAGGGCCTCGGCAATCGTGGCACAATGTGGCAGAAGTCCTCCGCGTCTAAGCCGGGTGGCAGTGGGATATACGCAGAAATAATAGTATACCTCCTATCCAGGTGTAGCTGCACTACTTTTGACTGAAAAGAGGTATTTAAAGCAAATAGAAGAACGGATACATCATGTCAGGTGTAAATGGCACATCTTCCTGATCGGCCTCCATACCATGGTGGTAGGGCACAGAAAACCCTTATACCCCTGGGGGATGGTCAGGGGGCACGCGCCCAGGATAATCTCCTGTAAAATATAGCTAATGGGGAGTGGTAGGAGATGAGCCTCCGCACTTAGCTCCAGTTGTCCCTCTTAGAGAAGAAGACTCTAACGGGAATGGACGTACGCTTACCGGAGGCAGAACTCTGGGCGCTATCGCCTTCGAAGATTTATTAGGAGAGGTTGGGCTCGAAACCTTAGGCCGGTGGGGTCCTTCCATTGGATGATGCACCCAGCCTAGCCTTGAGGTGAAGCTTCTTTGATGCTGCCCTCCTTTCGGGGGACAACTATAGAACTCCTCGAAGACGGCTTCATAGCACCTTCGGGCGGTTTTCCTTCTGTGAGTCTACCGACTCGGTGGAAGCACGCGGCCATTTTCCCAAACGGAAAAAAGTCACGAGGGGGAAAAGGGGGAGACCCGGATTTAGCCGAGGCTAGTCGTGAACCCTTTGTGCCGCCAGTTCGACCAGGGAAGCCCCAGGGGTGGGTAGAACCTGCATAAATGCTCCTAATGGGAGCGGAAGAGACCTTGCTCGTAAGCCTGGAGAGGCTAGGGTCAAGGAGGTGCCTTTTTTATTATTGAGGCGTAAGACGTCCCAAGTAGTGCTGGGGGCGCCAGGACCAAATCCTTATCATCGCGAAATGAGTGTCATCCGAAGTCTGAACGGCCACAATTTCCTTCTCCAGGAGATATGCGTCACATTGCTTCGAGGAAGCAGGATGCTTTTCTAGTCTTGGAGCCAGGGTTGGCAAAAAAACAAAATTTTTGAAAAAGCCCAATAAAACCCGGGTTTTATTCTGGGGTTTTTCAAATCTTGAGTTTTTTCAAAAAACAAATGCTACAAACATTAGAATAATATAGAAAAAGAATAGCTATCTCTATTTTTATATAATATTAATAATTACTTAATTTAATAATTATATTAAGGTAAGAACAGATCACAGTAACAGATCACTGATTGAGAATTATGGGTACCCATGATAGCCATAACCCGTAGAAGGAGAGATGAATTATTATGAGTCATTATCAGAGAAATAACCTTAATTTGATACATATTTGTTGAAATTATAAACATAAATATGAATTTTGAATAAAATAATGATAAGTTGCATTCATTTCTTTTAAAAAAAGTAATTTTAAACAAAAACCCAAACCCGGGTTTTTTCAAATTTCACTTGAAAAAAAACAACAAAAAAACCCGGGTTTTTTATTTGCCCACCCTGCTTGGAGCACCTTACAGAGACTTCGATTAAACCTGAATTTTCAATTCTACATCAGTTACATGAGCGATTCGTATACCCGAAGTGGTGGCTGTAGTAAACCCTCCCCGGCAGTGGCACAAATGCCTTCACGCGGTATCGATACCAACCGGCACGCACCGAATAAGGGAACCTGTCACGATCGAACGTGACGAATAGTGTAAGGATGGGTCTCGATGCCACTCTCTTGTTTTCTCATCACACGCTCGACTTTGAGTGTACTTTGGTCAGCCAACTCTTCAGTGATGTCTTCTAAGGAGTAGTCTACGAGTTCGCTCGCATAAACCATTCCTTTGATGAAATTCATGGTAGAGTGCTGCGCCACACACCCGGCGAACCATCGAATGTCCGAAGGTAACTAATCATGGTCGCTACGTAAGGGTCCGCCGCATTCGCCAGAAGCCTTTAGTTCGAGAAACTGTACACCTTCGGTCCTCTACCAATCAACCTAGCTGATGATCTCCTCTGATGGAACATATGGCAGCCTTTGGCCGACTTGCTGCCATCAGTGAAGCGAATAACTAAAACGAGCTTGAAGCAAGCGGCCTCAAAAACACCAGGTAACCTCTGAATGAGAGATTCCGACGTAATCACGGCTCCGCTTATCGCATTTGTGACTCTGGTGTTGGTTTGATCTCCACAACCCGTGGGCGCCTCGGGGCCGGACTTGCCGGTCTTGGCCTGGTCCTTTGCTGTAACTACAGCAGACACGTTCGTACCCGGAGCACCCGCGGAGGGATTGGAATCCCTTGTCCCCTTCGAGATCCTTAAGGGCAAGACAGAGGGGTGAACCCGCTTCTCAACCCCCCCTCCCCGGTCAGATCTTTCTCCAAGATGGCGATCTTGGCCGTCAAAGGGGCACCAGACAGGAAAGGAGGTCCCTTATCTCCATCAGAATCTTCCAGGGCCCGTGCCAACTGAATGAGGGCCTTGCAGAGGGGCAGAATCAGGTTGGGTATCTGGCACAGAGCTCAAGTTCACCCCTTTGTAAGAACTTGACATCTGGGCCGGGGTCACCTCCGGGACCATCTCCAGCTCAAGAGGGGCCTACAACTGCCCCCCAACCCTAGGGTGTCCGGTATCTCGCCGTTCCTTAATACTCATTGAGCCTTCCTTTATCGAGGCTGTGTTTGGCGGAAAGGGTGCGACGGTTGGCACCCCCATGTCATGTGATTTCTCCCTGAACCAGAGAACTGTTTTGGGAGGGAAAGACTGGGTCGATCGTGGTGTGGGTCGATTGTGGTGTGGTCCATCCTTAAAATCCGACTGATCCTCCCTCCTTGAACACGTTGAGTTTCAGAGAGCCAAAGGCCTGTTTTAAGGCGGTCAGCGTCCCACTGATACTTAATCCGATCTTGGTACTTATGCCATCCTTAAGCCCTCCTCAACACTCCTTGAGTTCTTCTTAAAACTCATTGAGCCCTACGTAACACTCATTGAGCCCTCCGTAACACTTCTTGAGTCTTCCTCATATCCTTATCCAGACTACTCAACATGACCTTAGACTTTTCCCCTTACTGTCTTGCTCCCTTCTCCCCCTTCCCATTAATCGATCTAGGACGCACTAACGAGCGCCGATCGCCCGCCATAATTTCCTACCATTAAAACAGCAGACACAAAAAACAATAAATCTGTTAAGGTTCTAAAAAAATATCTTTAAACCCAAACTTTCAACAATTGATCTTCCCCCGAGTATTTGCATGGCCTCAATTTGAGCCACTTAATAAATTTGCTCGCCATTAATTTTCAAAATTGCCGATGAAGTTTTATTCAGGCAGATTTTCGACTTTTTAAATAAAGGTTGTTTATAATTTTACTTCACCCCGGTCGAACCGAGAGACTTACAAAGAATTTTTTCGCCTTGAATTTAGTGGGCAATATCAACGAAGAAATCTCTCCTAGAAAGTTTGTAAAAGAGCTCTGTAACCACAGGTCATCGTGCATTGAACGCGGAAGGGTAAACTGCAGCGCTGGGGCCCAGAGGGGTCACAAGCCTCCAGATGTCACCTGACACTCCCCTGACGGTTCTTATAAAATGGGTCTTCTTTACTAGGTCAAATTGGAGATGGCCTAGCTTTACTATTGGTGAAGTGAGGTAGGCTGTTTGTGTTTCATGACGTTTTGTGTTTTAGTAGCCTTCCAATATTACATATATTAAGATAATCCATCTATAAACTGACACGTCTTCTTACCTAGGTCAATTTATAGATAGCTTATACTTGCAGTCATTTTATAGATGGCTTATCTTTTATTTGATCCAAAGAATTTATAGCACAACTCTCCTCTGTCATATTGAATAGATAACCTGATTTATATTCCCAAAATACAAGGCCATTCTTCATTGACTGCACTCTGTTAATATTTTTGGTTACAGCACCAGTTCTACATGGTAGACTATTAAAAAAATGTTAGGCTAGGCATGCACGATACTTGTAATATTATATATATACCAGGCAATGGCTTCGCCACTCTCCCCGTAGGAGAGCTTGCGCTTCGCTACTAAGATTAAAATTTAAAATCTAAAAAAAAGCAGCTATGGTTAAATTTTTATAAATTTTCTAAACTTCGCCAATTATAATAATTTTAAAAAGGAACTCTAACTATTTTCCCCCTTTCAAAGAATCACGTTGCTAAAATATAGTTATAGATATAATAAAAAAGCAGCCTACCTTAAATTTTAATAAATTTTATGAACTTCACCAATTGTAATTAATTTTCTTTTAAAACATTATAAAGCATTGGATAATCATATTTATTTTTTCTGAACTAAACTATTTTGTTTTATTAAACTCTAAAGAAATTCCTAGAAACTACCTTGATAAAAATTTAAAATATACTTAAGCCATAACCAAACTAAGATGAAATTATTATTCAAATATTCCCAAAAATCCCTTTTATATATATATATATATATATATATATATATATATATATATATATATATATATATATATATATATATATATATATATATATATATATATATATATTCACTAACTATAATTTGAGAAGGGGATTTTTTTAAATATTTGAATAATAATTTCATCTTAGTTTGGTTATGACTTAGATTTTTTTATCAAAGTTATTTCCAATAATTCATTTATAATATCAAAAAAACAAAATGGTGAAGTTCAGAAATAAATATAAGTATCAAAATTTTGTGAATTTTTTAAAACCCAAAGAATTACAATAGGTGAAGTTCAGAAAATTTATTGTTATATATCTTCTATAACTCTATATTTTAGCAACGTGATATTTTGAAAGGGGGAAAATTTAGTTTAGAGTTTCTTTTTAAAATTATTATTATTGGCCAAGTTCAGGAAATTTATAAATATTTAACCATTGCTGCTTTTTTTTTAGATTTTAAATTTTAATCTTAGTAGCGAAGCGCAAGCTCCCTATATATATATATATATATATATATATATATATATATATATATATATATATATATATATATATATATATATATATATATATATATATATATATATATATATATATATATATATATATATATATATATATATATATATATATATATATATATATATATATATATATATATATATATATATATATATATATATATATATATATATATATATATATATATATATATATAATTAGGTAACAGGCCATGTTGTATGCAAGTTCTATTGAAGTCCACAGCTGTGGCAGCATTATTAATTTTAACTTGTATTTTCTTAATATATATATTCTGTTATAATTCGGTATTAATTAACAAACCATCAACGAGCTGTACCAAGAAGTAAGACTTCATTTTTTCCCTCTGAAATTCCCTAAAAGAAAATGTACTGTGACATTTCAGCCCACACGAAATCGGCGCTCAGGTGTTCGTTCAACGATGTGCGTACACGTTTGTGTGTTTTTAATGGATTATGCAAATGGTTTCAACCACCAACGTATATTTTTTGTGGGTAAATGTAAGCAGCTGTTAAGGCGTCGATAATGGAGGTACACCCTCTACCTCAGTGACGTAGTCGTTGACAAGGAGAAGACGCTTTGCTTTAGTTGTTACTTGAAGGACCACTCCGAGTTTGCATTTATGTAAATGGGGTGACGTTATCCTAAAACGAACAAGAACTATTTTTCAACCTTAAAATAAAATTCCCTGTTATGTGGTTACTTTGAGCTCAGTAGAAGTAATTTCCTCGAAATTATTATTTGTATGTCAGGTTGCGTTTCTTTCGTAGGCGAATTCAGTGAAGGGAGGAAAGATTCACTTAATTTTGCCCTAATCTTTTGATCAGTCTTCATTCGGGTTGGACAAAGTTGCGAATATCTTCAAACTTATTAACAAAAAATGATGGCCGCTAGCGAAGTCACAGGCCCCAAATCATGAAAGGTTAGATTAGGCAACAAACTAGATGATGGTGGAACCAAGGAGACATTACATTTATGCCTTGGACAAATAGTCAGGCAGCTATCAGTACTTTAAGCCAAAGCGGTTGTTATATAAAATGCTGCGAGGAATAGTTTCAAATAACCATCTATTAGATTACTAACACGTCAACTGTGAATAATGGAATATGGATGTTAGCAAACTATTCTTTCACCCAATGCTTGGAACGTCGCACTTGCCGTTTTAACACTCCAAGTACGATATCACACAACACATCAGGTGCAAATTATGTAAATTATCAATGTCGCTTAAGAAGTTCAATTATGGAAGCACAAATAATACAAAATATGGTTTAGGACATGAGTTCCGACAAACGCCTATACTGGTTCATCCTCGGAGTCCATTTCTGAATCGGGTGTCGACGAGTGAGGGGTTTGGTGTGGTTGGCAGACGTGACTGCATTTGCGTACGCGTTGAAACACCGACAACGGTTTCCTGGCAGGAAGGGAAGGGCATAGAAGAAGACACGCGTAATTAGGAGAGAAAATGATGGCACTTGGGAATGAAGCAAAGATACCTTGATATTGCCCAGCCCAAACTGAGGAAATCACCTCCGACAGAATGTTTTATAAGAGGTTCGTATAAAGAGTGAAGAAGTTAATGGAAATTAATTCTTAGAGATCTTATAATGGTGGTAATTAACGAGATTACAGCCCACAGACCGCAAACCTAAGCCTATAACTCATAGGGGTAAACACAAACATGCACCTCCAGCTGCGTGCATAAGTAGAGGCGATGTCAGGCATGATCTAATGTATGGCCATATTTGTATATTTAAGTTTGAATCCGATGTGCGTGCTTATATTGTAGCAGGAACATTCTCTTCTTTGGAAGGTATCTTTAAATCATTTAGAACAGAAGATTATAGTAAAAAATGCTGGTATGGTATGCGATTGCAAATGTATAAGCAACATGGATAGCTTTTGTGTTTTAATGATTAAATGGGCATTTTTTCATATAAACCGAAACTCCGGAAGTTTTTAAAACTATTTCTAAACGATTCTATAGTAAACTAGAACGTTCGAGAAGGATAAGTTAGCTGCTAATTTGTGTGCTAGATTTGTCACGTTGTCACGACTGAGATTTGGCGATTTGACTACCTGTTGTAAGGTTTTATTGTTCCGCTCTCTTCAAGTAGGGTATTTTTACCCACTGTCACAAGACATAATTCGGACTAGTTATTTTTGTTGTTTTTTAATGACAGCTAATAACCTTAGTTACTTATTTACTATCTCTCACTGCCTTTGCCCTCGGGCATTAGGCTATCCTTTGTCAAGATGTCACAGAGGAACGAAAGCCGAACAAAGTTAAAACGACCTAGTTTAAATATAGGTAATAATACCACCGATTTGGACCCTACCTTAAGCACTTGCACAAGGTAATTAAGGAGACAGAAAATATGTAATGTTACTCATTTTTCTTCTATAACATATGTGGGTAGATCATAAACAACAGATCCCAAATGGAAAACCAATTTTGATATTTTTCAAGTCCATGTTTTATTGTTTTCTGTCAAATGGAGAGAAGAAGAGAAACTGGCCCTGTTATTCCCCAAGTACAGGCAAAGCATTTTGCTTGCAATGCAAGATGTTTTCGCCAGAAGATAGTGCTTTCTGCAGAATAGCAAAAGCATCTGGCCGTGTAAATTCACTGTTGATAGAGCAGTGCCAAGCCTTAAGCGCTTATGCTAAAGCTGTGCAGGAAAGAGTAGTTGCTAAATCAAATTCTTAGCTGAAACAGGTCTAGCCTTTCGAGGTAATCACCAGGTGATTGGGCCACCAAGCAAAGGCAACTTCTTGGACACACTGGAATTGCTTTTCCAGTTTGATCCCTTTTAGCGGCTCACTTGAAAAAGTAGGGCAACAAGGGCAAAGGGGTCAGTTTCTTACCTGTCTTCTACTACAGGTGACCAACTCATAGTCATTATAAGGAAAGAAGTATTGAATACTATTATTGAGGAAATCAAGACAGCTAAGTATTATTCAATTTCTATAAACTCTACCCCTGATATAAGTCACTCTGACAAACTGTGCTGCATTTTCCGATATGTCCTTGACAGTCAGCTTGTTGAAAGGTTTGTGCAGTTTATTGAGATGAAGGAAGGGTCACGGTGCTGCAGAACTCGATCACAGCATTTGGACTTTTTAAGAAAAACATTAGACTAACTTAAGTGACTGTAGAGGTCAATCATATGATAATGCGTGAAACATGAGTGGCAAATACTCGGGAGTGTAAGTAAGAATTCAGGAAAAGAATCCTCTTGCCGAATGCCGACGACCTTCCTTGCTTCGCACATTGCCTCAACGTGGTCGCCCATTCTGCTGCTTCAAAGTTCTTTAAATTGGTAGAGAAACCGAGGAGGAGGAGGAGGACGAGGAGGACGAGGAGGACGAGGAGGAGGAGAAGGAGCCAAATCCTTCCTTTAGGATTGGGCTGAGTTTGGGATTCTGACGCCATCATCTGTTAAACATTCAGAGGCTGCATTAATCGATGCAGGTGGAGTTTGTCGAGTTGGATTTGAATGCCCTTGTGGCCATTCCCTTGGATTTGCAGGTGGGTCAATGAGATCTTACAGGGTTCTGAAGTGATGCCATGCTACTAGTTTACTTTGTATTAAGTCCAGCATCGTTGTGGTGTAAATGTGCTTCATTTACGTAAGAGTGATAAAAAATAATAATAATAACGTAATAGCAGAGTGATAATATACTAAATTAAAATAATAATAATTAGTTAAAAGCAGGTCTTAATATACTAATAAGTTAAAATAATTTTAAGGAAATAACAGAAAACTCTTAATGTAAAGCCTTCACCAGCCCCCAGGCAGCTATCGAGTCCAAATGTGGAATCAGAATATATACCGAATTGTGAATCCGTTTAGTATTGTAAAGACTTCAATAAGTTGGCGACGTGGAGGCAAATCTTCCAGTGAAAGTAAATAGGTCCCTCAGTCTGTCTTCGTACGATCTATTTCTAAGTTCAAGAATTAATTTCGTCTTTGGAGGCTGGACATGTTCCAATATTACAATGTCCTTTCGCACGTATGGAGACAGAATTGCATCGCGGCTACCGATTGGTGGACGCGCTGTGCTCACCCCGTTATCGGGTGAGTAGATCTTACACCTCTCACCTTACACAAAGCCAATCACAACACTGCTTTCTTTCCTCTCCCGCCTTCACAGCACAACACACACACTCTCTCTGTTCCAAGGAAACCTGCTGATGGGTATCTATATTCACGTACCTCTGACGCGGAACAGGTCCCTTTCCCCCGAGGTGACGAAGGCTTCCACCTGAACGTTGTTTGGTGTCAAAACATAATACTTCCTGGCACCTCTCCCCAAAGAGGACCGGCCCCTGGGGCCCTCGGGCCGACCAGCTATTGTCATAATGACATTAAATAAAAATTTCATTATCCGGTCGGGGATCCTCCCAGTATCATGGAAAGATTGGCGCTAAAATAACTAGCTAACTACAAATGAGCTCTTACAAGCGCTTTATATAAGGGAAAAATATGTTTCGATTTAATCGCAAAATGTCTAGTTATGTATCCTAGAATACTATTGGCCTCTTTTGAAGCTACAGTACATTGTTTTCAAAATCTTAGATTACTCGAGATTAAGACACCGAAATCCTTTCCTATGTTGACACAGTTTACAATTTGACCATCCCTTTGTAATCTCTTTCAGGGTTTATCAGGACCTATCTACATACATCGCCTTACTCTCTACATACATCGCCTTACTCTCTACATACATCGTCCACGTTGAATTGCCTCTATCTTACCGACAATTTAACTATTCTATCAAAGTCTTTTTACAAGTTTTCACAGACAGTATAATATTTTTCCTAGTACCTAGTTTCGTGATATTAGCAAATTTCGAAATAATAAATCGATGTAAAGCTCGTACATATGGTAGATCTCACATTCTTTCTTTATTTACTGGACTTAACTCTTTGGGAGGCATAGGCAGTAAAGTTAACACTATGTATATTGTATACAAGCACGAAATTTAACACTTATTACTGCAAGATTAACACAAAACACAGTAAAATATCTTATGAGATTGAACGAGACCGCAATACTGATGCCAACTCAACCCATCACAAGGTGAAAGCGACAGACGCCGAAATTTCTAACGAGCAGCTGAACAATTTTTATCGTCATAAACAGGTCGAAAAACAAACGTCATGGGTACCCACAATTCTCGATCAGTGATCTGTTACTGTGATCTGTTCTTACTATAATATAATTAGTGAACTAATTAATTATTGATATTATAAAAATAGAGCTAGCTATTCTTTTTCTACGTTATTCTAATGCTTGTAGCGTTTGTTTTTTGCAAAAAAACCCCCAAAAACCGAGAATTGAAAAAAAAAACCAGAATGTCGTAGTATGACATTACATTACATCAATACCATATTATATCTATGGGGGAGGGACCAATAACTTAAAGGCGAACCGACAAAGGGACGGAACACCACGAGATTCGACGGGCGGAAATGCGAGATAAGAGTGCAACGAGGTCAGGTCAAATATGGGCAATGGCAAGCTCAAGGTTATTTAAAGAGGCATGTACAAAAATATAATTTTATTTAAATAAAAATGAGAGAATTGATGGGCAAAATTACATCAGAGAATTACTGGGCAAAATTACATCAGAGAATTAATGGGCAAAATTACATCGGTAAACGAGGGGCGGAATTGTAGTTATGCATCAGACTACGAAGTTAAAATTTAATGTATTACAGGAAGAGACTATTCAAATGAGGGGGGAATTAACTCAAATGGATTACGGAGGATTCCGGGTGAGACGACGGGGTAAGGCTTCACGGATGTCTTCTGCACGTGAGGCGAGGGCGCTCAGAGCTTCTGAGTGGGAACTTAAAGTGATGACGGTTCTTCAAAAAGGAAGGGGGGGGTAACGTCCGGTCCAAGGGGGAGCATTTCGGCCACCCGAAAACGAGGGGCGAACGAGGAGGGCTTCGACAGGAGTTGATGAGTGAAGTCGGAAAAATCACTCGGTAGTGATCGTTAAATGGAATTACCTCACTGCTGGGGCTAATTCCGACACACAAATAGTTCAGCCGTCACTTTCCTTCGTTGTTAGCACCTGACTTGGAACTAAGAGAATCTTCTTGGGTCCGGGCGAGACTTCTCAACTCTGTGTCTGCCTCATGGGAAACGAGCACTATATATGTCTGAGGCTCTCCCCGCTGGGTGTGAGTGGGAAACAGCTCTACTCTCGAATGGCCTCGAATCTTCTTGCCGAGGTGATTGTAACCCGTGTAAAGGTGGACCGTGGTGGACGCGGTTCGAGGCTACAGCTTGTGGAAGGAGGGGGGGGGGGGGGTAGGTTTACCAATTTAAGCCTAACAGAACCTTCTCCAGCACATGGAACTTCCGTGCTGGAAAAGAAATTCCATGTGGGATTCCCCCACACAGAATAAAACCCGGGGTTTGGGGGGCTTTTTCAAAATTGGGGGGATTTTGCTAACCCTGAACTGTGGGATCACTACTTAAAGGTCGTTGAATCTTATACAATTAATTATAATAATAAATCTAAAATTGATTTATGTACTTAAAGAAAAAAACCTTTACCCGAGAGAAGTCAACAGAATTATTTACAAAGAAAGAAACTTAGTGTCATCCATTGGAAAGGAAGCACAACTGTGGAATACGTAACAAAGGGAAATAGATTGAAAAGAGTGGAATAATGAAAGAGATTCAGAATTATAACAATAGTTAGCTCTAAGTACTCGACTACAAATTGCACTTTGATTCTCAAAGCATCTATTGGGCCTAAGGAGCAGAGACATTCATAAGTAGGAAATTGACGGGAGCCGAAGAAGACCAAGTATCTTTAAGCAGATAAGAAGAATTGCACCCTTTCTCTACCATTCGAAATTACACCGAGAATTTGCTTATGACCCTCGTTGCCTATTTAGCTCATTTTCTAACG
Organism: Ceratothoa steindachneri; assembly: GCA_963969495.1. Taxonomy (NCBI): domain Eukaryota; kingdom Metazoa; phylum Arthropoda; class Malacostraca; order Isopoda; family Cymothoidae; genus Ceratothoa; species Ceratothoa steindachneri. Next base: position 57,421,378 of record OZ018319.1, on the reverse strand, counting down.
CGGATAACAATAAAAACTATCTACTAGGGATCATATCTAGGGTTCTTGCACGCTGATTGAACAATAGCGGTAAATAGACTCGCTGTTGGCGGCCTCCATCTCATCCCCTTTTGTTCTGAGGAAAGAACAAACTATTTAAATAAAAAAAATCTACATTTTGCTTAACCCCTTACCTAACTACCTCCCCCCCCTCCTAACTAACATTTCTATTAAATGAAAATTTGGTTATATTTACTTAACCATGATTCCTCTTTCAGTTTTGTAGTATTTTGTGGGATTTGTCCAAATTTGTTGGGGTTTTTTTTTTTTTTTGCTGTCTGGATCCGAAATGCAGGAAAACAGTTTTATATCAATTCGGTCAAAACCGGAGTAAACCTCGATTTGCCGCATTTTAACTTACGACGCCAAAAATGAAGAAGAGATTTGAACAAAGCACAAAAACTAACCTGAGCTAAGCTAACCTAACCTTCAATTCTCACATTACTAGTATGTGAAATTATTAGATTGAGGAATAAGTTCTTGCGTTTTTTTTATGTTGCGTTGATTTAAGTTTTGTTGACGTGATTTGTGCCCATATTAAGAAACAATAATAAATAATGAGAGCAAATTTTGCAAAGGTTAGGCTATGTCTCTTAACACCGTAGACTATTAGGCTTTTGCTTAGGCTACGTCCTGAAGTTGAGTAATAAGTCATTGCGGTTTATTTAAAAATTGTGTTAATTTAATTTTTGTTTTGTACCCTCAAAATGGAATGTCAAGTTGAAAGAAAGGCGCATTTTCGACACTTGTTGTTATTCATTTTCAATCGAGACGGGAACAATGCAAACGCAGCCAAAGCTCGTCGCGATATTTGTGATGTGTACGGACAAAATGCATTATTAGAAAGGACAGCTCAATGGTGGTTTTCACGTTTCAAAAACGGTCATTTCAATCTTAATGACGAAGAATGTTCTGGTCGCCACATTAAGTTGGATGAAGATCGATTGAGCGACCTTCTTCATGAAAATCCTCGTCAATCGATTAGAGAACTGGCTGTACATTGGCGTGTGATCAGAAAACTGTAGTGAATCACCTTCATTCGATATGGAAAGTTAAAAAACTCGGTGCATAGGTTCCGCGCGCTTTGAGCGAAAACAACAAACTTCAACGCTCCACGATTGCCGCAGGCTTGCTTGCTCGTCACAAGGCTACTCGTGGATATAAGGACAGACTTCTTCACCGCATCATCACTGGCGACGAAAAGTAGCGTGTTTATGTCAACATAAACCATCGAAAACAATGGCTTAGCCCCAATAAAAAAAAACACTTCCGCGATTAAAGCAAGGACTTCACCCACGAAAGACGATGATGTGTGTGTGGTGGGATTGTGAAGGCGTTATTCTTTATGAGCTCCTTCCTTGCGAACAACGAGATTGTCAATGCAGAACTCTACCTTCAACAAATGTATCGACTCGCCGAAGCTATTCGTGAAAAGCGACCTCATCGACGTTATGGAATCCTTCTGCAACACGATAATGCTCGTCCTCACATTGCCAATATGACAAAAGACGCCATCCAAACGCTTGATTGGGAAATCCTGCCGCATCACCCCCATATTCGCCAGACTTGGCTCCATCGGATTTCCATCTGCTCCGATCGCTCTCCAACAATTTGCGCGGCGTTTCGTTCAATACTGATGTGGAATTAAGAACCTGGTTAGACAAATTCTTCGAGTCAAAATCCAGAGATTTTTATTGCAGAGGCATCGAAAAACTAGTTGAACGTTGGGAAGAAGTCGTAAATAACAACGGAGAATACATTATTGAATAAATTGCATATTGTTATCAATTAAAAATGATGTTTTTTCTAAAATTGTTAATGGTAATGAATAAATCTGATAAAACCGCAAGAACTTATTCCTCAACCCAATATATAAACATTTTGTACCTACCTACCTACCTACAAATTTTTTGGTAATTTAAGACGACGATAGCGCATTCATTTCCAAGGTTTTATAGCCTTCTAATAAAAAAATTATAAAAGAAATGGGTAATACTTCAGTTTAGGGGCGCACGATAAGGGGGCGCTGTTTCTGGGTTACAATTTTGGGCTATAATTTAGGCGTCAGACGTCATAAGGCGAAGCCCCTCATTTCGAAAGTAACTAAAAATGATAATCTTGGGCGGAAATAGCCTAAAGAAGGCGGCGCTATCGTCTTTATTATTTCGATAAACGTGCAGAGCCGATCGCACGTTTAGCAAAATAACAAAGACAATAATGCCACCTAATTTAGTCTATTGCCACCAAAAATTATTTTTTTTTTAGTATATGAGTGTATACCGGAGGCTGTGTCCCCCAGAACCCCCCTCAATTGATTGAAACACAGGATCATCGTAGGGGGGTCCTCCCGCAGTGATATCTCCCACACGAGCAGTCCCTTTGAATTTACTCAAAAGAAGTGAAACATATTGGAACATGGACGAAATATTATGCGGCCAGGACCGGGAAACAGCGGAGGCGAGCGCGTGACGCAGATCTTCAGGTTTACCCTATCTCCACCTTTCACTATTATAATTGAGCCGCGCTTCTTTTAAATGAGACCACGATCTATAGAAAAGTCTATTAAATTGACCGAGGAATTAACAGAAGTCGTATTGAAGTCGAACAAACCGTATTCATAGGTATCGCGCTCTTTTAACTGTTCGGTTTCAGGAAGGCCAAAGTTTGAAATAAGGTTGAATTAAGAGTTGCCAGTGTGTGAAATTAATGTTTAGTTTCACAAAAATGGTTAAACGAAACATACATAGTTTAATACGTTAGTAATTATAAAAAATCAATGCATTAATAAATATTATAATTAAGTAGAAGTGCAGGCATTTATTAAATAATAAAGAAGAAAGGATAAAACAAAATAACAAAACAAATACAAAGCCGTGATTGGTTCCTTTGGAGCTACCGTCTGACCTCATAAGGGCTAGATTGTAGCCCGAAATTGTAGCTCAGAAACAGCGCGCCTAAACTGAAGTATTACCAAGAAATGTTATTCAGCTCATCAAATTACATAGGAATACCTATTTTTATGCAGCAATTCTGAAGAAATTAAGTTTCTCGATTCTTTGTTACTTTTTCTTAAGTTCGGGGAGCTCTTTACTCCAGCAACTGCGACCCATCATTTTGTACCAATCACAATATATATATATATATATATATATATATATATATATATATATATATATATATATATATATATATATATATATATAAGCCACCGCACTGGCAAAATCCTGTCTAGGAAGGAGGTTTCTTCTATCAGAGACCACACTATAGAGTGCAAAACTGAATGCTCGATAAACAATTTTAAAATTATAGGCCGTAACACTAATGCATATAGCCTTCGAATATTAGAATCTCTTCTTATAAAAATCAAATCTCCCACCCTCAACCACGATAACTCTTCTGCCTCCCTTCTAATTACTTAATTATATATTCCTGGTGTATTTACCAACCTATTCCCTTACACCAAACAACTACCTAACATAAATCCAAGGTTTCCTTTAGCTTCCTCATTACTTAATTTCTCATTCTGGGCTCTATCTCCAACTCCGTTTGGTAACCACTTCATTATTAATTGTTTAGTTAATATTTTAAACTCCTAAATTTTTCTTTTACTTTATACCTTTAATTGACTTCCACCATCTTAAACCATTTAAATTGTTACCCTTTTGATTCAGATTAGTATTTAATTTAGTTTCTACATTCAGTTTTTAATTTTTTTTGTCATTTTACTCACTGTTTTCTTAGTTTATTTGAATTGATTTATTAATTTATATTTTTAGTTTTTTCATAAAATAGTTTATTACTCTTTTGATTCATTTTAGTATTTGTTTATGTCTTTTTGTGTATCTTTTAATCAATTTAGTTGTATACTCTTAATATTTTTTATAGGAAAAATAGCTCAACTTTCTTATTCCATTAAAACCTTTAGTTCAAATTCTTTTCTTTTCCACAACTTTAATGATTTTATAATTAATTTTTTTTACAATTTTAATCTTAGAACCTGAAGATGGGCATGTTGCCCGAAACGTTGTTTCCAAAATTGAAATAAATATATCTACTTGAGCATCTTCTGCGCCCTTGCCTTCGCTGTGAAATTATATATATATATATATATATATATATATATATATATATATATATATATATATATATATATATATATATATATATATATATATATATATATATATATATATATATATATATATATATATATATGCGTTTTCTCTTACCGATATTAACGAGTTTAATGCCGTCGTCCGAAATGGCATTTAACGCCGTACTGACGTTCTCCAGTGCCTGGTGTTGATTTAGGACCCGAGCAACCTTTCTTAGCTTCCTCTTTTGCAGCGTTTCCACCAGGGTGACCAGTGCCACACCATCTCGCAAATCTTCACTCAGATTCTCCACTTTCAGGCCAGTTTCCCTCAACTGAACATTTATCCAGTTTCGGAAAGTATTATGCTGGATGGAAACCCACATGTCCTCCTGGTCTTTGATTTTCATTCCCTTGGCAGCGAGCCCCTGGGCACTACGGGCGAGCATAGCCGCGTGCTCCACTCGGAACCTTTCCGTTTCCGACTCCATACCGCGTCGCTTTACCACCTAAAGTGGTGGTCGGGAAATTTGACGGGTGACGCTGATTATGGGCGAGTGATGGACGAAAGTGTCTGGTTCCAAATCACCATCGAAGGAGGCATTGATAAAAACGGAACCAAGTAGCTCACGCAATAGTTTTCTTTAATCAAAAAAGGTGGGTGTGAGCATTCCCAAAATCACGCTATCGATAACTAAATATAAATGTAAGCGTGACTGATAGAGGAAGAAACACTTGACTAGAAAACACATTCACCACTGGTCACTTCACAGAAGGCACTTAAATAAAAAGCCACACTCGAATGCTTGTTTCCGCGGCCAAATGGAATATATGTACACAATAGACAACACCATGAGTGACTGAGCCAAACATGCTCGCAATATCTTTGCTGGGCGAGAGGTTGTGATTCATGCTGGCAATTGCAATCACCATACACCTCTACATTTTCCTTATTTCCCCCACTACTTTTGATTTGCTGCACAGTGCCACTACTTTTACTGATATGCTCCTCTATTTAATTAAAGTAAGTCTTTAGCAAATGTTTACCCCATGTTAATTTCAGCCAAACGAAATTTTTATACACGTTGGCAACTCGCGCGAAATGTTGACAAACACTTTCATTTCCAACAATATTATCAACGGCTATTATATTTATTGAAGTAATCATGATATATATCCAAGGGTGAAAAAATATACATAGAAAACTCTCTCCCCTTCTCTCTCTAGTTATGAGATATTGGAAAGAGAGATTGGGTATGAACATAAGGAGAAGAGAAAATCGTAGGCACAGAACAGGTGAAAGCGGGTCGAGGGCCTTATCCCAATCGTTTTGACAGCAGTAAAAAGACCATGAACTCACCTGCTGGACAGAAAGGGGCGGGGTCTATTCGACGAGGTCATCTTAGGAGGGTGTTCGAGACGGACGTGACGAAGGATGCAGAGTCAACTTGTTATAGTGTTGCAAAATATAAGAGTACTACCAATATTCTTAGCAATACTACCAAAACTAATATTGCAACTACTAAGTTGCGTTCCCCACCAGTATTTGCATTTAAAGACTAGGGGAAATTTCTCCTTGAACCATTCCATATCTACATAATCTACGAAATATGAGGGAAATATAATAATAAATCTAAGACTTGGGTCTTCTTTTAGGAGGGGCTTCTTTAATTATACGCGCTTCGAAATAAGCTTTGAATATAGGCTTCTGATTTGCTGGGAATTAACTCGACCAACTTGTCTTTTCTATCCTCTTCTTAACGCCATTCATAAAGAACGGCAAAGGCTGTCACGATATTTTATGAGAATATATAAAAGAATAAAAGACAAAAAAAATTATTAATATACAAGTGTATGAAAGTAAGCAAAAACTAAGTCGCGATGAAACATCTTATAAGGTAGCTTGGTACTAGAAAAAAATATATACCCAAAACGTGAATAAAATCAAATAGAGCTGAGTCATAATAAATAGTTCTGAAGATGATTTTCCAAAGGATATAAATAGGATAGCATGTTAATTTATACCGTGGAAGCAAACTAGCAAATTCAAGATCATTTAGATCTTGATATGGGAACATATTGATCTATTTTATAGAAGAAAATAAAAATATAGTTCATAAAGTATATTGAGATCTATAAAGCAGATATAAAAAGAATAAAAAAGAATGGGAAGGCAAGTGAGCGGAACAAAATAAAACCCCAATTCTTGGAAACGCTAGATAAAAATCAAAAGTGCATAGCAATGATTAAATGTTTTGATGTAGTGAATACATGAAATATTACAGAAAGCTCCAAGTTCTCAAGTACAACAGGACTTGCGATTGAATTGGGAGTGTGGCACAGCTGACAGGAGGAAATCTATGCCATTGTGACGGGGCTGGACATGGGTGTTGGAGGAAGGCTCTATACGCAAAAACGCCTTCAAGCTTGAGGACGCTCACTGAAAGTCCTTTTGAAACGCGTGCTCCTGATAATAATAATAATATATATATATATATATATATACTTTCAGATTTTTTTATTGTGGTAACCCATCGGGCGACTGCCTACTTGGGCATAAGTCGCCGTACACAACACAACTTACTACTAGGCTATATTAAAAAAATCCGGCTCGTCTCCATGGGCGGTCCTACCATCTGGGGCTGGTTTGCTTCAGGGACCACGCCCATCTCAGGGGGGCCTCCATGTAGCCACCCCCACCTCCCCGGACATCACATGTCCCATTGGACAGTGTGTCTTTTTTTTCGGGGAAGAGAGAGGGGCACGTATGGTGACCCCCTCTAAGGTTAATATGCGAGCTCGCAGGTCTTTAGGGGGAAGAGCCCGACGGGGCCTGTCTTCCCTCCTCCCCCTAAGGGGGTTGGCCCTATCGTGCCGCTACTACCGTGAGTGGTCGATTGGGGGCGCCTGCCTTTCTTGGCAGTCCCCTTAGAAAGTAAAGGAGGGACGCCGATGGAAAGAGGGAGGCACACGACGCCACCTCCAGAGAAGGGGGTGAGGGGGAGTCCCCTACACCCGTAGGCAAAGGAGAGGAGTAAGCCTCCTCTCCGGTTGAAGAGTTTTGGAGGGTCCCCTGCGAAAGCACAAAGGGAAGGGACTCGATTTTTTCAGGGGAGCTGCCCGAGGGCGACTCCGATGATGGTCGAGGGGAAGGTAAAGGAGTATTTTCTTTAAATTTCATCATTAGGCATCGGGACCCTGTTATAAATACGGGATGCAAATGCTTATCACCCCCAAGCAGTAGCTCTGCAAGTGGTCAGTACGGTGTCGGCAGAGCCAGCTGCCGCCATTTGGGGACACTCCTCTCGCCTAGTGGCCTAGCAGCCCATTGACATGGTATCTCCACCTTGGGCACGGTGTAAAATGGATAGAGATTGAAAGGAGAAGGAAAGGGGAAGTGAGGAAGGTGTGGATGGGGATTAAGCAGTTTGTTAAAAACCCACCACCCCAGACCGGAGCTCAGGGGTGAGGGAAAGTTGTCCCCTCCTCCCTCAGCCCCGATCCGGGATAGTTGGGTGAGAGGAAGCTGATCGGCATCTACCCTGTGAAATTAGAGGCCGACCAAAGAATGTTGTGGGAGAGGTTGTAGGGAAAGTGAGGAAGTAGGGTAGAAAACACAGGCTCTCAGAAAGAAGGAGAAGAGGCTAAGATAAGGCCGGACGATGTTCCATCAGCACGGCGGCCAGGAAGGCAAATCGCTGCTGACTTATGTTTTGTAGGTTTTTTTAACTAATTTTGACGTGCTGATTTCAAATATGGCATCCATTTTCTTTGTAACACATCAGGTTTTCATTCTACAGCATATTCCTCTTTTACGACGTACTGCATGTATTTACTCGGTCAGGATAGTTTCATAAGTGTTATAGCTTCAAACCATAACTTAAAATGTCAACAGAATTTGAAAGGATAAATTCACTGTAAGATAACATCACCTATTACTAAATACATACAGGTTACTTTTCTAATATAATGAAGAAAGCACAAGTAATCGTACACAGACCTATACATTCATGGAATAAATTTTCGCTTGCGAGAGTGTCTGGAGTGTTTGATGTCTACACAGTCTCGTTGAATACTCCAACAGTAGTCTGCCATCATGTTTGTGTACCATCGGCCTTGATATATCTCCTCCATAATCTTGATATTTTAATGAAAACGCTCTCCGTGTTCATTACTCACGTTGCCAAGATTATCAGGAAATTCATTAAGATGGCTCTTGTGGAAATGAACATTTATGCTCATACTTCTCTTTTAAATGCACAGAGTGACGAATAGGAATCGCACCGAAAAAGTTTCCATTATGGAGTAACACACATTTTAGACTCTTCCTTGAACTATCTATAAAAAGTCTCCATTCACTTGGATCATACTCTGAAGCACCCATCGCGTTTAACAGTCCCGCCGCGTCACAACAGTAAGCCAAATCTTCTTCAATTTTAAAGAATGCCAAGAGATCTCTCTTCCTGTCCCGATAAAAAGTTACATTTGTTTTTTCCTGCAACAAATTCTTCTCTTTAAGTCTAGAAGCTAACACTTCTACTAACTCTTTTGACAGGCCTAGGTCTCCAACTAATTCACTCAGTTCTAATTGGCTGAAGTTTCCACGTTTTGGGGTCGATGTATGTACAAAGTCTGGATCACTGTCAAGTTCATTGCTTACATCAGATTCACGTATATCACTTACATCGTCCAATGAAGGAAAGTTCATTTAATACAGGTAATGGAATTTCATCTGAATGAAGCACTGGACGAATTACTGAATCAAGATTTGGTTAACTTATTTTATGTCGCGTTTTCTCGCTATAACCAGAAGTCTTTGTGAGACAGAAGTAGCAAACGTTCACATGTTTTTTTGGCTCCGGCTACACCATAGGAATGCCAAATCCTAGTTGTTTCCTTGTGCCCTTTGTCCATTGGCGTAGATTTCCGAAAACATGGTTTACAAACATTGTGCGGGATTCACGCTTTTTTTATCCTGATCACCTAATTTAATCTTAAAGTAAGCTAAATATGCTCTTTTCCCAAAACACTAATGTTCATTCTTTGGGTTAGTGCAGTAAACAACCACATATATAGCAAAACTAGTCAGGGAAATTCAAACATTTCCTTCGTAATGAGGCCATACTACTCAATCTTATTTCATAAAACAAATCTGAAAAAACACATATATAAAATAAAATAAGAAGAATACCAAACGCCTCCACTTCCATTCACTCGGTCGTAAGATAGCCTGCTACTATGAGTGGGACCATATGGAACAGTTTATAAATAAAAAACTTGACATGATATAAGAAAACTATTACCATTTTAAAACTCATTGCCCCCGAATTTTCCAAGAACAGGTCTCAAACTTAAGTCAGCAGAAAAAAAAGTTAAAATTTGTTGACCAGTGAATTGATTATAATAACTGTACTCATGTTATTTTACTGGTTCCTAAATGTTCGCAACCGGCTGCGATCGTAAAACCTATCCTTTGCTTTGTCCGGAGAAACAATCAAAGAATCCTCTGTGGGATGTTTTTCAAAGACCCCACCCCCATAAAAAATCTACACATAGGCTAACTTAACGATGCGGCACTATCTATATCCACTATTTATGATAAGATACGCTTGCGGATTTATGAATACCGAGACTTTTTGTATACAAGACATCGATAATGCTAGCGCTCACGTCAAATCATAAACAACTCTTAATCAGCAGGCGAAAGATGTTTGCCAAAATACTATATCCATAAAAGCTAATTGTCACTCAAGAATCTAGTTGGTTGGAAGTTCCATTTTATTCTGCTAAAATTCTTTCCGAATTGGGAAGAATCATTGAGAGTAATCAAGATGATGAGATCCTCGTTCAAAGAGCGAGAGAAATCTTAAACTTACCAGATTTACCAAGATATTTGCCAGGATTACATAAAAAAGAACGCACCTATTGTAAAACTCTTTTTAAAAATGCAGTCATCGACAAATATTATTGAAGAGGCTTCATTCAATATATCTGTAGGATAAACTTTGGCGATAGCCGTGTAAAATTTAAGATGTTCCAAATGACGATCTACGCCATTTTATGGAGATTATAGACAACGGCAAAGTATCTCCCACCCTGTTATTTGTTACGCTCCCACTGTTACAGAAATGTGTCTAGTTCTGGCTATGTTTAGTCCAAACAACGATTTTGAAGATTATTTTTCTTTGATTATTTTTATAATGTTTTCTTAAAGTAGTGCAAACATTTAGTTTGTAAATCAACCCTTAAAATTAAGAAGTTTTTTCATTTTTACCTCAATTTTTGCTTGCCCAAATAATAACGCGTCAATGCTGTTCAAGCCAATAGACTTGTGATATCAATTGTTATGGCCACTACTTGCTTTGTCTTTAATTCAACTGCGAAACCAATGAAGGCATTGACTGCTCGTAGTGAATTTGGAGAACGTTGAACTTTTTACTCTGGAAAGTTGCAAGAATAGAGATTGTATTTGTCCTTTATTATGGAAAATAATTAATTAAATCATATAGTTGCACTGAATTTATTCGCTTCACTTTAGCCCCCCCTCCGAAAACTGTATTTATATATGAAGTGTTAATCATATTTTTCATACTATATAAAGGCGTGGACTAAATTAAATGATCTTTGAGTTTGGAGAAGTTGTGCGAGAAACGCGAGGGAGAAACTTGCCGAGCAATGGAGGAATTATGCTTCGATACAGAAAAAGTGACAGCTAGCGACGACCTTTAGATCTTATGATGCAGTTAGGAACGGTTAACAGACGATCGCAACTATAGATACTAGCGAAAGATGAGAACGTCTCGATTGATGCAGGTGTTTTTGCGGCATGTACAGGAAGTGATATGATCTGATTCTTGAATGGCGAGTTTTATTCCTCACCGAATTGGGATAAGGAGGGGGGGCTTTTGTCCCTAGACTTGGAGAACAATTGTGCTCCCAAAGGAGAAGTAAAGCAAAAGAGATATAACAATAATCATATCTAAAAAACCAGGGAGATGGTTTGTTTCTCTATGCCTGACTATCTTTGTCTGCCACCATCCCTCTCGATCTCTCTCTTTCTCATTGCACAGAAGCAGGAGAAATCTCCCCCAAACTCTTGTGCAGAATCCCTTAAAAATCGTTCCAAAGAACATCTTCATTCACGGTTCTCCAAACTTCCCCATGTGACTCTTTCTAATGTACATCATAATAAACCTTTTGTAGGCCGATCACCCCTTATCTTCTGGCATTAGACTTACCATCATACAACACTTTCGCCAATTTTGCTGAATATTCTTTCTTAATCCCACAAACAGACACATCATTAAGCTCCAAAGAAAGAAAAAATAAAAGAAATAATGGTTTCTTCGGAAAAATGTTTTCATAATTGCGAAATAACACGTGCATGGCAGAGGGTCGAACCGAGCACATCGCTTCGATCTCAATCAAAGCAATCCTTTAGTCAGGAAAAAAAATTATATCGAACAGTTCGAGGACGAAGGGTCTCACGCTGGACCTGAAGTAGATCAGTTGTCTAATAAGGCCACTACATTAACCGCACCACACACATATATATATATATATATATATATATATATATATATATATATATATATATATATATATATATATATATATATATATATATATATATATATATATATATATGTATATATATATATTAGGATAAATAAGTTATAATATAATAATGAACTTCCTAAATTTAGCCTGCTTATTTATCCTAAAAATACGTATACGCCCGGCAACGCGCAACCCCTCTGCTCTCTTAAGATATATATATATATATATATATATATATATATATATATATATATATATATATATATATATATATATATATATATATATATATATATATATATATATATATATATATATATACACTCATTGCCAAAAGTTTTGAGACTACTATATTTTTTTCATAAGAAAACTAATAGTACTAATCAAACCTCATATTATTTTGTTGTAGTATGTTTGTATCATAATTTAAGGATGAAAATAATCAGGACCTAAACCCATTTTATTAGCAATGATGAGTACAGTCAATATTTAAAATCATGTCCCTTGTTTATCACGACTGCCTCAATTCGTTTTGGCATGATGGAGACCAAATTTGGTATGATATCTTGACTGATGTTGCTCATTTTTTGTTCAATAAACGCCCGAAACTGCTCACAATCGGATAGCTTCTGTTTTTCAAGTCAGTTTGATTAATGCTCACAAATTCTCTATTGGGTTGAAATCTAGCAAATTCAAGGGACAAGGTCCCAAAAGTTCGATGTTATTTTAAGCAAACAACTTTGTTATTGCTTTTGCTTTGTGAGAAGGCGAGCGATCATCTGTAAAAATGCAGTTATCATCCCCAAATTGGCCATGAACTGTTGAGAAAAGAAGCTAATGAAGCAGGTTTGGGTACCATTATTAGTTCATGGCAATGTTTCCGGGTACTTTATCATGACCACGATACTAGACTCGTGAAAGTGCTCCCAAATTCTACTCCTAACGAAAGAATTTCCAAACAAGCGGAAGGGAGCCTCATCAGAGAATATCACCTTGCCTCCAGTCTTCAACAGTCCATTCTGTATATCTCCTAAAAAATGGACCCTATCAGACTTATTCGCAGCCTTTCTCTACTTAGGACCTTTGTTAAAACTCCCCGCCTCACCTTGCGGGCTGAACCGTTCAGACTTATTTCTTTCCGATCCCAGGCAACCTTGGCACTTAGGCAGCCCGATCCTTGAGCTGTCACCTTACCAGGAGCCAAACTTGGCGTTCATTCGAAACTCTTGGGCGTCCAGAAGACTTCTTCACAGGAGTCTAATCAGTTTTTTTTTTTAAATCATTAATAATCATAGAGATGAAGCTCTTCAATACAATGCCCTTAGCAACATTATTGACAAATTCTCTCCCGTCGTTTAACACAGTAGTGGATTCCCTTTCTTCAAAAATTCATTCGGTTTTGATGAAATCTATGATTTTGTATCCTTTTTCGCACTCTTTCATAATAAAGTAATTTTACCAATTAAGTGATGTTGCAATGATTTAAATAATTGTTAATCAGATGGTACAATATCCGGTGTAAATGGAAGATTAGGAACACCTTCTCATCTTAACATATTTTTTTCTCTGGTCAAACGTGCAACGTCGTAGGCGTGCATTACCATGGAGGATGAAAGCCCTCTCTGCTTACCATTTAAACACTGCAATTGTTTAATAGGTTAGTTTAGAGATGAAGCAATATTTATAAGTTGTAAGCGTTGTCCTTCAGACAGTTCATGTTACAACCAAACACCATTTTTATATCTTATAAAAGACTTATGTATTACTAGCTTTAAAATGGATAGGTATCGCTAGCTTAATAAAGGCTTAGTCATTATTACAACTATACAAAGGCCATACATTAATTACTACAGTTATCTGTAGACAGTTTGCAGGAAATTTAGAACTACATTAGTTTCTTGCCAACCTAATAAATACTTGCCATTTTTAGATTATGAAAAGGCCTTTGCTTAAGCAAGTGCCGAGTCTGTTTTAAGAACACTATGGAATAAAAGAATAAACAGTAACATCCTACCATTATCTTCCTAATAATAGGACTCTCACAAACCAGTCTTAGTCGGAGAGAAAAGGAATTTTAATAGAAAACGGGTCTGATGTGACGTCACCTCTCTCTTCTTCCCGCGGGCTTCGAGGCCACTTTTGTATGCTAGGTAAGTTTTTTTATATTTTACGTGTCTGATGTAATTTTTACGAGTTAGATTATGGTCCACACTGTTCATCAATATTGCGTGATTCCGCTAGTTATGGTTTCCATGGTGAATATGATCATTGTGAAGGAAAATAAGTGTGATTTCATAAAATGTCGCGTAGTACCTACACGGTCTGTATAAATTTTGGAAATTCATGAAAATTATACTAATGAATATTTCGTTTTGAAACTACTGTGTGTTGATAACGTAACCTCGTTTTGTGTTTTGAATGGGAAAAGGCGACCAAAAAAGAATAAAAATACAAGATATCAAAGTGCAAAGTTGACAAATTTTTATCAGTGTTAAATGATGTTATTTGTGTTATTATCTAACATTATTTTACGTTAGATGCAAGATCTAACTTCATACAATGTTGTGCTCAGTGTATTAAGTAATTTCTTAATTTATCGTATTGTAGTCTAGTAGGCTAATTTTCATTCTATTTTTTGGCATTTATCATTTTGTAGGCTATTTTGTATTCAATTTTGTGAATTTCAACTTTGAATTTTCCAGTTGCATTATTACAACTCGTTTCGGTGCAGACCCTATTCAGCGCAGACCCTGTTCGGCGAAGACCTTGTTAAAATTTTTAAAAGTCAACCAGATCTACTTGTGATCGACGGCGTTCGTTCTTCGTTCTTGTTCAAACATACTCAAAAATTATTTGACCAATTTCTACAAAATTTGGTGGATCACTAGGCCATTAGTTTTTTTGCCAGGGTAAATTGGTGGAGATTATATATTCGTTAACATATTTTAATTTGTTTGTTTACAAAATTGCATGAAAACTAATTCCACGATATAGAAATGAAGCACATTGAACGCATATTAGGATATTGCTAGTGTGGAGAAATGAATAGAACGAGGACAAGCAGACGCTAGTTTGTTTATACAGCGTCAACCGTTACGCTCCAAATGGGCCAAGATTTTAACCCCCCCCCCTTTCCCCGTTGCCCAATAATCCTTCGAAGTCGCTCGCAAAGAAGGATTTCGGTCAGCACATTTCGTAATTTTACGAGACTGGTGGGGTATTCCGTAATATAAACATAGGAGGGTGTGAGAGCCTTTAGAATGAAAATCTTGCTGCCTAAGGCTTTGTCGGCAGAAAATCTATGAACTGGCTCACTGCCCCCTCCTATTGTTTATGTCTATTTTTGCCAAAGGAACGAAATCTTACCTTCCCCGTGCGTAAACCTGAAAGGGCGAAGTGTCACCGCGTTGAAAATTTATGCCCTAGGAGAGAGGCTTAACTGTGGGCTAGTGAGGGTTCGCCCCTCCTAAACTCCCTCGTCTCCCCTTCCCCCAGGGGATAATCGACGTATATATAGTTAGATCTTGAGAAATTTAAAGGATAATCCCCGTAACAATAGATAGAAGATGAAGTCCTTGATTCAAACAGGGAACCGAGAAGATAAGTAGAACCGAGCGGGAATTTCCCTCCCGAGGCCGTTCCTTTAGGTACTTAGAACAGCAGACCAGTGGTATCGAGACCAACTCCCATACCATTCTCGTCCAGAGGAAATCCCTTATCTCAGGTTTCTGGAAAAAACAGAGATACCCCTACACCATTGAGAAATACCAACGTGAATTCCCATTCGAGAAAAGATTTACCCCTTGGTTAAGTCTCATCATCGAGAAGCCCGAATTAGTAACACAGGGATCGAGATAACTTCCGTTCATCCAAGATCCCCTCACTTACATATTTAAGTCGAAAAGCCTCGCTACGCGCCCCCACCACCCAGTGAGAAGCATCAGCTGTTTTCCCAACCTTCCTTGTCTAAGTGAAGCAGTCTCCAGCTCAACTCGCCCCAAATAACCTCAGCGAGGCAGCCTCCAGTTCAACTCGCACCAAATCACATCGGCAAAAAGGCTCACTTTCAAGGTCACCCAACTATCGACTCCTTCTGAGTTAAAGTTGAACGAATCCAAAACTTATTCATTTTCTTGTTATTTCCCATTCCGTCGAAAGTGTATTTAAAGATTTAATATTTCATTCTTTTATGTAATTATAAGTATATTTTTGTCTGAGTTGTTTAATTAGATCTTCGAACGCTTCAAATGGCTTTATATATATATATATATATATATATATATATATATATATATATATATATATATATATATATATATATATATATATATATATATATATATATATACATATATACATATATATATATATATATATATATATATATATATATATATATATATATATATATATATATACATATATATATATATACATATATATATATATATATATATATACATATATATATATATATATATATATATATATATATATATATATATATATATAAACATATATATATATATATGTATATATATATATATATATATATATATATATATATATATATATATATATATATATATATATATATATATATATATATATATATATATATATATATATATATATATATATATATATATATATATATATATATATATATATATATATATATATATATATCATAATACGAATCCTCCCTGATTAAAGAATTAAATTAGAGCATTCTTAGAGCAAATTGGAACGGATTTACTCATGTACGAATCAAACATACATACGTACTCGGCCGTAAACCACGACAGCTAGTGCTATATATTATATTGCTAAGCTAAGCCTTCTTAATACGTGAAACAACTAAATATTAGAAATTTATTAACATCTGGAATTTTTTAAAACTAGAAATATGTCAAGGTAAATAACAATTAATATCTCGACAAAGATTTAATATTGGCATACATATAAGGGGCTAATGAACGCATACATTAATAATAATAATAAAAAAAAAATAATAATAATAGAGATAATATTTTAATAATAATAATCATGATATAATAATACAAAGAGTAATAATATATCAATAATGATAATAAGAATAAACTAGAAATATGTATAGTTATAATTATTATAATTAATAACTCTACACAGACTTAATTTTGGAATTTTGGCCTACAAATATCACGCCAATTGAACGTATAAATTAATAATAATAATAATAATAACAATAATAATTAAAAAATATTCATATGCAAAGATATAATTCTAATTAATAACTTTACACAGACTTAATATTGGCATATATATATATATATATATATATATATATATATATATATATATATATATATATATATATATATATATATATAAAGGGTCTTTCAATAAGGTCACTTGATTTTTAAATGTAAATAAAACGAGTTGTGTGTGATATATGCACTCAATTTATTGGGAATTTGAAACTAAATTTTATGGCATTAAGTGTGGAATATGACGTCGTTCAAATGTCCACCGCGGCTTCACTTGGTGGAACGTATTTGGGAGGCCTAATTTTAGATGATTTTTCGCATAAATCTGGCTGAATTTGCTGGATGGTGTTCGTTATGTTGACTTTGAGGACATTGACTGTTTGCGGATTATTAGCATAGACCTGCGATTTAAGGTAGCTCCAAAGAAACTAGTCTAATGGCGTTAAATCGCATGATCTCGGTGGCCAGTTTACGTCGCCGCCGCGCGAGATGACCTTGCCCCGAAATCGCTGGTGCAAAATGTCTATCGTGGCGTGCGCAGTGTAGCACGTAGCGCCGTCCTGTTGGGGCCACATGTCGTCAGTATCCATATCAGGTATATAATCCAGTGTAGGGCATAAGAAGTTGCTTATCATCGATCTGTAGGTCTCGCCGTTGACGGTTATGGCAATCCCATCTTCGTTCTCATAAAAAAACGGACCGATGATGCCGTTAGACGAAAATCCGCACCAAACAGTGACTTTGTTGGGGTGCAATTGGTACTGGTGTATCTCATGTGGATTGTTTGCGTCCCAAATACGACAATTTTGCTTGTTCACAAATCTATTCATCCAAAAATGGGCTTCGTCGCTGAAGGTGATTTTTTTGGGGAAATTTGGGGCAACTTCCAACTCCTCTAGAGCCCAATCAGCAAACACACGGCGTTATCTATGGTCGTTTACCTTAAGTTCCTGGGTAAAATGGATTTTGTACGGGTGCAGACGCAAGTCCCTACCAAACTGAAGTCACAAAAAGGCCAAGTTCTTGTGAACGACGAGAAATTGACTGCCTTGGATTTTCCCGTACACACTCATTTACGGCAGCGATGTTTTCATCAGACCTTGCGTTTCGGTGACGTACGGGTGTTGGCAGATTGTTGATCCACTCTTTTGCCTCGAATTTGGCCGCCAAGCGTCGAACAGTGGACTCGGCAGGATGATTGTGGCGAGGATAGAAATCACGTAACGCACGGAACGTTTGTCGAACGAAACACTGATTTTGATAATAACATTTGATGATTTTCACACGCTGTTCAACGCTATAACCTTCCATCGTGATTTGCCAAGTACTAGTGAACAGTTCACAGTGAGGTGGCCAGATATCGCTTTAACAACATGGCCACTATCGCCTGACAAAGCTCAAGCGTCCTTGTTAAAAGACACTTTATATAAACATTTATCAAGATTTTTTACTTATTAAGCTATATGCTAATGCTATGATATATCTGGGCTGTTTGATGTAATTGTTGGAATTACATGTAATTCAGATGAGTAGAAGTTCTTCATTGACACCTCTTCAAGAAGCATAAAAGATTTACTTCCCCCACTTCCCATATATCTAATAACTTCTCTAAAAAAATCTTATGTTTGTATATATTTATAATCTCATATACTTGAGAATGGGTTCCTACCCGAAACGTCAGTACCACTAAGTTAATATATAATAATGAACTTTCTAAATTTAGCCTGCTTATTTATCCTAAAAATACGTATACTCTTGGCAACGCGCAACCTCTTTGCTCTCTTAAGATATATATATATATATATATATATATATATATATATATATATATATATATATATATAATTAGGTATTAATTTTAACTTGTATTTTCTGAATATTTCTTCTCGAGGCAAGAAAAAACATCCACGAATGACATGCTTTATTCCTAGGCGTCTTTCGACCATGTTAGGTCATCTTCAGGGAATGAACAGAAATGGAATTATTGATGATGATGATGATGTGTGTATAGAAAGGACAGAGAGGGATCACTGTGTAACACAGGCGAACAAGCAGTCGTAGAGGAAAAGGGTGCGGAAATAACTTGAGAGGGGATAGGAAGAGTTGATAGGTCGGTGGCTAGACACCAATGCGTGGTGTGGTTGGGTGGATCTCGAGGTGTTCGTGACTGGACGACGGTTGGAGGGTGGTCAGGAAGGAGAGCGTGTTTGCTTAATCGGAAACGCGTTATTCATGATGCTTTTAGCTTATGCAAAGAATGGTATGGGTAGCGAGTGGTCATGGGCCACGGGGTATCGCAGTGCCATCGCATACCGTCTTACATGTAGTGCGGTATATAATGGGTCTCTGGCGAGTTTTCCCGAGTTGTTTTGTGAGTCTGGTGTGAGCCTATATGTTGAGGGGTGCTAATTTGTTGTTGTCGTGTAGTGTGGACATTTTCGTGTACAGGGGAAAGCGGCAAGCGTGCTTCAGAACAGAGTTCTGAATGCGCTGAGCCTTCTGCTGCCAAGTGTCACTTGCGGCTACGAGTGACAGTGGGGCATACGTGAGAAGAAGTCGCACGAGTGTTTTGTATAGGTGTAACTGAAGTTTTTTGCCCGCAGAGTAGAACCTGCGCAGCGATGTGTTTGTGCATGAAGCTCTTGCTTGTGTTATGTTATGGTGTATGTATATTGAACCTGAGGGTCTTGTTGAAAGTTACCCCCAGGAATTTTGTATGTTGTGTATAGTCGAGCCTTTGGGGGGTTAGATGGTTCATGTCTGGTGTGTGTGAGAAGATTTGTAGGTTATGCATGAAGTGATCTCTTGCGCCGAAGAGTGTGGCCTGTGTCTTCTGAGGATTAGTGTCAATCAGCCATTTATCCTCGTAATCTGTCTTAGCGTCTAGTATTCTTTGTGCGTGGAGCGCGATCTCTTTTGGTCCACGGCCGCTGACGAGAATGGTCTCGTCATCGGCGTAGGACACTATGTATGTGGACAGCAGTTTTCGGGTGGGCGTGGGGTGTCGTTTGTGTACATGATGTATGGTGTGGGTGCCAGTACGCTTCCTTGGGAAACGCCTGAGCGTGGTGTGAAGGGTTGTGAGAGGGTATTGTCGTATTTTATGGGGCATCTCCGTTCAGTGAGGTAGTGCGAGAGGAGATTCTTGGTGCAGAGAGGTAACTCCGTATTGTTGGCGAGTTTCCATCGGAGTCCCTCGTGCCACACTTTATCAAAGGCCTTCCCCACGTCTTCGCTGATGGAGTGTCTTTTGATATACCTGTTTTTTTTTGTATCCTGTCATGAACGATGGTCACAGCCGCCTGAGTGGATCGGCCCCTCCTGAACTGATATTGGTGGGGGGGAGAACCAGTCCCTCTCTTCCAGGTATTCTCGTAGGCGGTAGTTGATCATGCGTCCGAGTATTTTGCCTAGGTTCTCTAATAGAGCAATAGGCATGTAAATGTTTGGATGTTTGGGGTCTTTGTTCGTTTTGTGTAGAAGTATGTTGTGAGAGACTTTGAATATTTTGGGGAAGTGGCCTGAGACTAGTCAGGCGTTGAATAAGTGTGTAAGTGGGGGGGTATATGTTTGCGGGGAGGTTGTGTATTAGTGTGGCTGGTAGCCCAGAGGAGCCGGGGGCACGTTTTGGTGTTGTCTTAATGTAGTGTTTTGTTTCTTCGACGGTGATGGGAGTAGTCAGTGTGGATATGTAGTCGAGCAGCTCCATTTGTATTAGGGGAGCGGGCCTTAGCTCGTGAGCGTGGGCCCGACACCACTCCTGAACTTCCTGGAAGTGCTCACGCGTGTGTGGTTTAGGTGGGTTGTGTGTATGTACTGTGTCCCAGTGGGACCTAAATGCGTCGAGGATGACGTTAGTCTCTGTGAGTGTTTGGTTGTTTACTTGGAGGATGATGGGTTTGGGTTCATCAGTGCCTAGCGACCTTTTTACATGCCGCCAGAAGAAGGAAGGGTTAGTGCAACGGGTGTCGTCTGCGATACGAACGAACTCTCACCACTGCCAGTTCCTATCTAGCTGCACGCACTGTAGGATTCGGGCACGTAGATGATTGATGTTGTGTTGTCCTGGGCCTCTAGTGTAGTGATTGTTGTACTGTGTGATGAGTCTCTGAGTGTGTATGGAATATGTAAAATGTTTTATGCATGTGTAGGTTTTATGCGGTGAGTGTAGGTCACGTGCTGCGGTTATAGTGTTTAAGATTGAGCACCAGTGGTTGTCTAACATGTCTGGATTGGTGTGGTTCAGGTCGAGGTTTTGTAGCGTGTTATATGTTGTGTTTCTCTTGAACTCTTCCCAGTTCGTATTTTTGTAGTCGAAGAGAGGTAGTGTGGGTATTAGTATGGGAGACCCGGCGAGATGTGCGTGTAAAAGCGTGTAGCCTGGTCGTTGCGGAAGACCACGTCCGGAGACGTGGTACCTCCACGAGGACCGAAGAATGTGGGGAAGGCCGGGCCGATGTGCTCGCAGTGATAGCGTGGCAAGACACCGGCCAGGTACCTTCCTGCATCATTCATAGTGTTAGAAAGGAGTGTTGGGTGGAAAGCGTTGAGGTCTCCCGCAAAGAAGATAGGAAGGTTGTGGTTTGATAGAGCCCGGAGTGGGACTTCTATGTTTAATTGTAGGCGTGGTGGTCTGTAGTGTGTGACCACTAGGATAGGGTCGGAGCTTGTCTGTACCTTGCAGCCTAGACAAGAGTCATCTTGTGTTTGGATGAAGGAGTAGTGTATAGAGCGCTTTACTAGGATCGCTGATAATAGGTGCGGCGCCTGTGAAGATAGATACGCGTGGTAACTTGCAATGCGGAGTCTGTTGTTGGGAGGATGAAGGCTGGTCCAGTTCAAGAGCATTATGTCAGGTCTTTGTTTGTTTAGGACCCAGTTGGCAACAGTATGACGAATACCGTACCAACTGCGTACGTTTATTTCTGTCACGTTGAAGCGGCCTATTGTCGTGGGCGGAGTACGCGTGATGCTGATTTACCCGGGACCTTTCCCCTCTCCTTGGTTATTGCCCAAGAGGCGTTAGGAGCCAGTACCTTTACGTGTGTCGGCTGTGGTTAGGAGAGGTTGTCAGTAGTGTTATTGGCTGGGCAAGCTGTGGTGGAGGGAAGAGTGTGTTCTGTAGAGGGAGGTTTAGAGATAGTTGTTGTGGAAGCAGGGTTGGAGAGAGTAGAGTCTAGGAGGGGGGAGTTAGGAGCAGAGGTAGAGGGAGTAGAGCTACGATATGGGGGCTATAGATAGTAGGGGAGGAGCAGATTATGAGAGGGGGTGTCGGAAGAGAGAGGAGGTTGGGACGAAGTAAGAGGGGTGGAAGGAGGAGAAGAAGGAACTGCAGGAGAGAGGGGGGTCGGCTTTACGCGTACTTGTGTGTGGGAGGGGGTAGAGTTTTTTTTGTTTAATACGGGGTGTTGTGGAGGGTATGGTGGGATTGGGCGAGGTGGAGGTTGTGGTGGGCTTAGGGGAGGTGGAGGTTGTGGTATCAGTGGGAGTGGGGTTGGAGGCTGTGAGAGGGGGGGATGGTGGGAGGGGGGTTAGTGGCAATAGAGGGGGAGAGGGGAGGTTGCCGAAAGATGAGTGCTGGTGTTAGGAGGGAGTTTAGGTATAGAGGAGGAAAGAGTGGAAGCTGTGGAGGGAGCATAGAAGGCGGTTGGAACAGAGGTGGGAGCAGTGGGCAGATTGGCAGGTAAGGAGCGTGCAGTGGCGAGAGGTACAGAGATAGAAAGGCGGGAGGGGCCGGGAGCGTAGTGAGGGTGGGGGGCGGTGGGTCCAGGGGAAGAGGTGTTCGTGCCCATCGGGCTGAGAAGGAGTGCGGGTCTCCTGTGTATGTGCTCGTCGATTAAAGCAAACACCTTCTCGGGGAAGGTGATCTGCTCTAGACCGTGCGAGGCGAACAGTGTATTGAGTATGTTTGCGTATAGTAGGGTGTCACCCCTCGACATGTCCTTTGCCACTGTTGAGAGCAAGGCGGCCAGGTGTAGCTTTGGGTGTGTGGTGTGGGGTAGGGGTGGGTGTTTGGTGTTGGGTTGGGGTGGGTGTCGGAAGTAGTGGGGGTCTCTGGGTGTAAGGTGCTAGGGTGGGAGCGGTTGTCGGAATATGTGGGTGAGTTTGATTTGCTGCTGGGGTTGGATTTGTCTGGGATGGGACAGGGAGAGGTGCGGACACCGTTGCGCCGGCAGCGGCGGCGAATGTTCTTGTGAGGGAAGGAGGGGTGGGGGCGGAGTGTGTGGTTGTGTAGATGGGTTGAGGACGCCGTATGGCTGATACGGCGTCAGAGCAGGCCTTACTTAAGTAAGGGCATTTTGGGTTGACGGCGTCATGGTCGCTGCCACGGTTGGAGCAGAGGAGTGTGGTGGCTGTGCAGGTGGTGTAGTGGTGGCCCACTACACTGCACTTGGAGCAGACCAGGTCTGCTTGGCAGTTGCGTGTTGGGTGTCCGGTTTTTTAACACCAATGGCATTGTATTGGTCTTAAGTTTAGTTGTGACTCGAGGTTGCGTAGGTATGTTAGGGTGCCGCAGACCTTAATGCCTTGGTCTAGTAGCAGTGTTTTGTTCTGTTTGTCAGACAGTGTGATCACTGCCCATTATTTTGTGCGGTTGTAGTATAGGTGTGTGATGAGAGGGCCTTACTTAAATAAGGCCCCCATACTTCTGTCTCAGGTGTGTGCGGAGATTATCCGTGGAGAAGGCCAACCATAGGAGGTTGGACTTTGTGATGCGTATTTGGCGTTTTTTTACTACACCGTCGTGTAAGTTTGTCTGTAGATCTAATGCGGCGAGTGTGTACCCGATGCGTGTTCGTGCAATTTGACTGCATCCTCCTGTGAGCGGAAGACGAGTTTGTGGCCTATATGTGTCTTTATTATGTTCGTGATGGGGATGACGTGTGTAGCGGCTAAGTTTAGAAGTGTGTGTTAATTTTTGGTGGTGGATCTTTTGTCTGTTGTATGTAGGAGTGTGAGGTATGAAGTATTATTGGCCATTTTCGCTTTTCCTTATTTTTTTCCTTTGTATAGGGGTTTCTTCGCCCCGCCGATAACGACCCTATGAAAATGACCCGGATGTGGTGATGAATGATGAGTGAGTATAGACCTGGATGGGCTCATCAGAGGTTGTAAAAACATGGCGGACTTAATGATGATAGAAGTCCGAATCAACTGACTCCAGTCGGGGTGCCGCCCCCTCTATTGGGTTTTGGGTATTTTTCAGTTACGTCCAACATCTCACAGAGATGGTAGAGTCTCCCTCTGTGGTCTTGGACGGTGCCGCAGGGTAGGATGTTAATCCTCCCCGCGTTCGTAACTGAGTCCCAATCCAGGTTTGCTCCTTCCTTTGGATTCCACAACGGGCTAAGCCTCAGACCTCCTTTCCCCAAAGTTTCCAATTAGGCCTTTTCTAAGTAGAACGGCATAGTTGCAACAGAGCTCTATGTGTAGAGTCACATTCACGGAGACAAGTCACGGTGGGGCAGGGGTGGGGAGGGTTTAGCACGTCATACCACTATGACGTGCAAGGGAAATAAAGGTATTTTTATTCAGGGGGTGGGGGGCTTGCTGACTCACGTAGTGGCTGGCTGTAGAGATTACCGTTCACGGTATATCTTGCAGAAAAATCAGTTCTCTTTCTTGAGGTGTCTTACCCTCGTCTTTTCCTCCTTTGGCGGCTGTGACTTCTCATTGAGCGTAGTATTCTTCGAGATTTCGTGTGTGGAATTATTCAAAAATTGCTACATTATATATATTTTAATTGATTAATTATATGAAAGTGATAAAATGTGTAGTAGGTTTTCAAAAGTATGAAAATGTTTACTAGGTTGCACTGGTGTTAGGGCATCACTAGCATGCTTTCTTCTTGTTTGTTTTAAAAAAAATATTCCTCCGTCGACGACAGTCAGGTTCTTCCATTGTTATATATATATATATATATATATATATATATATATATATATATATATATATATATATATATATATATATATATATGAGGGGAATTAAACCACATTCTCCGAAGACAATTTAATTCAGAACAGTTTCGGTGTATCTCACACCCTTTTTCAACTGACACTGGATAGAAAATATAAGAAAAGTGCATACAAACATAAATATATATACGTGTGTGTGTGTGTATTAAATTTGATTAATATGTTCCTTCGTCGTGGCTTTCAAGCCTTTCAATTGTTTTTTAGTCTGCTAATTATCTCTTGTTTTATTGTATTTAGTTATTCATTTATTATTTTCAGTTTAAATCTTAGTTTGGGCACTTCGCCTCTTTTTGTTTGTTAATTTATCTTCCTTTTCTTATTATTATTTGGTTAATTTTGTTGATTTATTCTTCTCCACTTCTCTTAGTTTGTTAAATGTAATTTGGGCACTTCGTCTCTTTTTTGTAAAAGTTTATTGTCTTTTATATTTCTTCTCTTCTTTTTTGTTAGTTAAATTTGATTTTAATTTGGGCACTTTCCCTCGTTTTGTTAAAGTTAATTGTCTTTGGTTTGAATTTGCTTTGAATTGAATTTGAATTTTGATTTGAATTTGGGCACTTCGCCTCTTTTTGTTAAAGTTAATTGTCTTTGATTTGAATTTGCTTTTAATTGAATTTGAATTTTGAATTGAATTTGAGACTTCGCCCCTTTTATTAAGGTTAATTTCTTTTTGTATATTTCTAGGTGTATATAGGTATTATATTCTCTCTCGCACAGGTTCTTCCGCTGGAAAATAGAGATATTCTTTCTACTGCACGTATTCTGTGTTCTGGTATGTCTAAATTGTTGTTAATAGTTGGGAGTATTTCGTGATCGACTTTGTCCCAAGTCTTTTTTCCTAGCTTTTGGATTACCATATTGATCGGTTTTAGTCCGATTCTTTCATGTAGAACCGATTAGCGAATATGGTCGATCCTTTTCGTGCCAGTTACAAGCAGATCGGCTTTGTTCTGTACCGTCTGCATCTTCCTGAGAGAGGTACAGATTGCCATCTGCGTGATCACAGCCGGATACACCAGGACAGAGCGTACCAGGGCCATGTATAGTTTCGTCTTATTTGGCACGTTGAGGCTTCGGAAACGGTGCAGTTTCTTCAGCTCTCTTTTGGCTTGGGAGACTCTCTTTTTTATGTGGGTTTCGTATTCTGATTTATAAAGTCGTAAGCTCAGGACCTTTTCCTCATTAGAGTAAGGATGAATATCGTTGTCGAATAGGACGTAGTCTACTTTCCGGCGGTTCATTCGAATTATAGTGAACTTCTGGCGTTAGGCTTTATCTTCCACTTTTTTTCATAGCGATTGATGTTATCAGTCTCGGCAGCTGTCGCCCTAGCTTGACTTCCAGTGTTCCTGAATGGATCTGGGACGATTTTAGTGATGTCATCTGCGTATTGCAGATACATCGAGTCATACCTCAATGGAGCAGGGAGGTGAATTGTGTACACGAGGTACAACAAAGAACTCAGGCAGCTGCCTTGTGGAACTCCCGCCTCGAGTTCGAATTCTGGTCCCTTGCAGCCCTCGATCGCGATTTGGGCTATCCTATCCGAGACATAGTTACAGAGGACCCTTTCCAGGATTAAGTTTAGCTGGAGGTTGAGGATCTTGAATTGTAGCCCTCTCAGCCATACCTCATCGAAGGCCTTTTTTTTGCATCCCGCAGCACCACGTATACGTACTTTCTCTCAGCTTTGCTGCATGCGAGTTTTTCCGTTAGAAGGGCGAGGACGGTTTCTGTTCCTCGTCCCCTACGCATCCGTGCTGCTGAGGATTATGAGCTCCTAGCTCGACTAGTTGTTCTTGAAGCCTTTCAGCTAGGAGCTTCTTGTAGACTTTCACAACGAATTCCAGCAGGGCGATTGGCCTGTAATTGATCAGTTAATCAGGAAGTTTACCTCCTTTGGGGATGAAGATTATTTTAGGGCAGTAACCCGCATTCAGGGAAGCGTTGTAAACGTTTGTAATTCCCTGAATGATCTGCTGTGGGGCATTTACTAAGTTGTTTCTGGTGATGCCCGTCCACCTGGTGCCCTTTGTTCAAAGGTTCTCAATGTGGCCATGATATCCTCTGGTGTTATAGGATGGCCATGGTTCGCCATCTCCCTGCCTTCGTCTAATTGATGTTGTGGGTGCGTGCGGTGCATAACCTGATTCAGTTTTTCGATCATTGTCCTTCGAATTCCTGGTCGAACTCTTCCTTGTCTTCTGGGGTGATCCTGAAGACGTTTTTCAAGAAATTCCTGAATCTGTCTGCTAGAACAGTCGGATCCTCTATATAGGCTCCGTTCTCTTTTATTCAAGCCTTAGTTCTTGCGGTTAGTCCCTTTAGGTTCTTGACTTGACGCCAGAATTTAGCCGGGTTGAGCTCCCTATCGACTTTGGTTATCAGGCTGTTCCATATTTCCTCCTGTTGGAGGTTGATAGCCTCTTTTAACTCGGTGCTTAGGCGCCGAATGAGCGAGCTTCTTTCCCGGTTCGACCTTCCCGTCTTATCTCTTCGTACACTTCCCTCTGAACACGAGCGATCTCTCTCATTTCCCCTGTCCATCTGGGCTAAAGAGGAGTTTTATACCCAGTCTTGATATGCACTCGCGGTCCGCGTCTATTATTGATGTAGTTATTCTCTCCAGTTCCCCGTCTATCTCCTCCAAGGCCGCGTCGGTGAGGCCATCTGGGGTGTATTAACTGAGTCGTCTCTTATAAGTTCCCATTTGGCCAGGCGTATTTTTTTCGGAGAGAGACTGGAAGCTGGATCGGAGCGAGAGAAACTGTGGTGAGGATCGCTATGTGATCACTTGGGACTGCTGGGCCTGGCTCACTATGGTAGTTGAATGGGAAGCCTTCACTCGTTAAGATTATGTCAGGTTTGTTTGCTGATATGGAAGTGATATAGGTCGGAAAATCCGGCCCTATTCTCTGAATGTTTTTTCTTCACATAATCAGTTCCAAGTTTCGGCCTCTTTCGTTGGTACTACCATAGCCCGCCGCACGGCATCTGACATTGAGGTCGCCCCCTAAGATTGCCATTCTAAGGTTCCCAAACAGTGTGTAGAATTTATTTAACGGGAGGTAGGCTCGACGAGGGGGTTGATAGGCTGCAGCTATCACGAGGTCTCCTACCAATGTGTGGAGTTCAACCGCCACAAAGGATTCATCAAGTTTTGGTAGATGTTTAAACGATATGTTCCCCTTGATAGCTATTTCAGCACCATAAAGCCTTTCCTGAGAATGATTCTTCATGACCACTTTGTAGCCTGGTATTTTAATTTGACCAGATGTAGTGTCAATACCGTGCTCCGTTATAAGAATGATGTCGGGGTCAAGCACTTGGAATATCTTTCCATATTCCGTAGCTTTTCCCTCCCATCCGTTTACGTTGAGTGTCAAAATCCTAATTATATTGCTTACTCTTTCTGTTGTCTCTTTAGTGTTTTTGGGTGATGTTCTTCTTCCTCCCGTTTTTCTTTTTTCTGAAACCTGCTTGCAGGTATTGTGATGTAGGGTCACATTCTGGCAGAGCAGAGCTTCTTCTGCCGTTTCAGCGTCGACCTCAAAGTCGTATTCCCATTTGAACACCTTTGCTTTAATCACAAGGAATATATCCCTGGGCTCCATTTCTTCGGGAAAGGGAAACTGGTCGCACGCATAAACTTTAAGATTGATACTGTCCACAGGCAATTTTTTGTTTTTTCGCTTCTTCTCCTTGGCCTTCTTTGTTTGTGGTACTTCGATTTCAGATGAGTCTGAGGATTCCGAGGAACCATTGGTATTAGACCCAGCATTTTCCCTCTCTTCTCTGATTTCTTGTCTTTGTTTAGGGGCAGGAGTTTTCACTTCAACCGCTTGTTTTTCCTCTTACTTGTTTTCAGTTTTGGAGGTTTCGTGACCGTTTAGTTGTTGGTTTGTGAGTATCTGCAATTGCAGAACGTCCCCAGAGGGGGGAGGGGGTCCGGGAACTACATTTGGGCCATCCCGTTTTTAGCTGGCATTTGGTTCAGCTCTTTAGCAAACGTGCCAGGGCGCGCGAGATTTATGACGTGCGCGTGAAGGATGCACATCATAATCTTCGTCGAGTTCTCGTTTTGAAGCTTAAGATATGTTTTCTTAGTGTCCACTTCTGAGAGGGCCACCTTTGCTGCTTGAGCGTAGGATGTATTTGCTCTACGCATTTCCTCATTCTTCTTCGCTTCATGCTTTCTTTTAATGATCTCTTTTTTTTACAGGGCAGGCCATGGTCATTGATATGTGTCCTTGTCCACAGTTAACGCACTTCTCGAAATTATTAGTGCACGTCCTCCAATTGTCTCCCTTTTCACTGTATTTGGAGCATGTTTCCTGTGGCTCTTTGCAGTCTTTAGCCGCGTGTTCCTTCATTTTATAACACCTAAAACAGAATTGGACTGGGGTGAATTCTCCCTTCTCTATCTGGTCCCCACTAACTTTGGCATTGAACATTAGAAGGCCATGTTCTTTTGCCTTTTAGGCTATAGTTATTTCAGTAAAGACTACCTTGACGACGTGATTGTAGTCTCTATTGTCCCTTCTGTTTTTGAATTTGATCACTTCGGCTACCTTGGCCCAGGTTTGCCGAAGCTGGATCTTTTCCTTAATGTTTCTTTGGAGTGCTGCCGGATCCTCGGATCGAGTTTCCGGCACACCACGCTCCTGTGGGCCAGGATTTGTGGTGGTACTGGTTGCTGCAGCCCAAGTCCCATAAGGGCCTCTACTGCCTTTTCCTTGGTGATATCCTCGATGTCCTTTTCTTTTTCGCAGATTGCGACATACACCGAGGTTACCTCCAACACTCTCACCATTGCAATGCCCAATTTGCCATACACAACTTCAAATACTTTTTCTCTGCTGGGCTTGGGCTGTCCGTCGACTGCCCGCAGAGGTATTCTTGTTGTATTCGCTTGGGCCATCTCTTCGAGAGAGTGGCCCTCTGGACTGTATTATTCTTCTTCTCTTTAATCTCTTGTTAGTGGTGACTTGATCCAGGGAAAAGTTCGTGCTCCCTTTCTTCTTACGATGGTGTTCTGTTCTTTATTTGTTTGTGGTGACTCCCTCTACTTTGTAACTCAGCTTCCGTTAACGTGAACTGCCAAATGGGGGGATGAATGATGATGGGTGAACCCGGGAAGGCCCCTCAGATGGGTGAAATGTGGCGGACTTAATGATGGGTGGTGATCGAATCAACTACCACCACCTGAGGGTACCGCCCCGTCTGGGGTTTGGTTATCGATGCTGCTTCCAACTTACACAGGGACGGTTGCATGTCCCCCTGTGGTCTTGGTCGGAAACTATCCTTAGAGATAAGACACAACTCTTCCCTTAAAGCTTTTAGCATCGCCTCGTAACCGGGTGGTCTCTTCCGTAGAGTTGCACAGTGGGCCAATCTTCAAACCTGCTTTCCTTTACGTCTCCATTATGTCTATCAAAGAGGACCGACATAGTTGGAGCGAGACTAGATGAATGGCAGTTAAGTTCATTTCAGCTTCGTAACCCAGTCAATGAAGTGTGGGGGAGGGGGGGAGATCGGCATAAAGTCGCCTAGGAGCAGGTTCAAAATATCTTCTGGAGAGTCCCCGTGGGGAAAGTGAAGAGTATGTTGACGTTTTTGAAGCAGCCTTCCACTTCCTTTTCCTCCTTTATCGGGTAAGATATGTAGTATTAGCGTAGTTTTCTCCAAGAATTGGACATTTGGACAAACAAGTTAGGAAGTATAGAGTAATAGAGCAAAAAGTATGAGAGTATAGTGGTGAAAAGGTTTCGATAAGGATGGTAAAGGTAAGTTTAAAATAAGTTTGAAGTGAGTATGTTTTCCTGTTGAAAAGGTATCTCCAGCAAAAGTAGTTAGAATAGTAAAATAAAGCACGCATGAGCAGGGATTGTATAGATCCCTGGTCAAAGGGTAGCTCTGGAAATGTTGATCTCATGTTGAGTTGTTTGTGGTTGTCGAAATTTAATTGACATTCAAGCCTTTGTAGTACCTAG
Organism: Ceratothoa steindachneri; assembly: GCA_963969495.1. Taxonomy (NCBI): domain Eukaryota; kingdom Metazoa; phylum Arthropoda; class Malacostraca; order Isopoda; family Cymothoidae; genus Ceratothoa; species Ceratothoa steindachneri. Next base: position 57,390,465 of record OZ018319.1, on the reverse strand, counting down.
TAGAACTCGCTACTACGGCAAGTCAATTTCGGTGAAAAGTTGTAAAAATGGGTTGTCATAATCGGTAGGTTTGGGTTGTTGTTACCGTTGATGTAAGGTCTTTTAATTTTAGGCTAGCCTTGGATACTACAATCGCAATGTAGTGTAGGTGTTTATGGCGAGGAGTGTTCTACTCTCGGTCGACTTTAGCTCCTTGGGGGGTGGACGAAGGAGTCTTCCCCTTGCCCGATCTCTTCTTACGGAACTCTGCGTCCGTGAGAACAACGTACGCGTCGTTAGAGAATTGGATAAGGTCGCGGGAGAGAGCCTGCTTTACCAGGTCTTCCGGTATGTCAGCCTCGTAGTCCCATTTGAATTGTCCGTCGTAAGGCCATCGACAATATCTTCTGGGCCTGCGTCGTCAGGAAACTGGTTCCCATCGACAGCATATACTCTGAAGTTTCTCATCCTCGAGTAGTACATGTACCTGGGAGCCCGATTCCTTGAAGACGAGGATCTACTCGGCCGACGTGATCGCAAAGCCTTTTGGGGGCGGGGCGAATGCTCCACCTTCTTAGGCCTCACAACAGCAGCTTCCTCCCGCTCGATTTGTGCACAAGTTTGGGTAGTTGGGTGTACGTGTGAGTTTTGTGCCATCTGCCGGGCAGCCATAGCTTGCACTCGAGGATCCCGTGAAAGGGCATTACTCGTGTCCGGAACTTTTTGGCAACTCTTCTCGGTCTAAGGTTGGAGGTTCACTCGAAGAACCTCGTTTGACGGAGGATTTTCCGGAAACCACATTTTTCCATGCCGTTATTCACGAGCATGGTATTTAGTTCCTTCGCGAAGGTGCCAGGCTTGGTCAGGTTAGCAATGTGTGCATAATATATGCAACACATTACTTTTGTTGATTTTTTATTTTCGATATGCAGGTATGTTGGTTTAGAGGCAACACTACTCTCTTCGACACTTGCCTTGGCAACCTTTGCGTAAGTGGCGTTAGCCTTAATTTCTTCCGCTTTTCTGCCTTTGTCCTTTGCCTTTTGTATTTGTTCCATTTTTTACTGGACAGGCCATTGCCATTGTTTTGTGTGGGCCGCCACAATTGAAAAATTTCTGGAACGAACTTGTGTTCCTTGTACCTGTAGCACTTGAAGCACATTTGTAGGTCAACGAACTCGTCACGCTCAATTGCGAATATTAAAGAGAAGAAGGCCGCTTTCTTTAGCTTTAATCGCCATTGTGGTTTCCGTAAAGACAACTTTGAAAACATGGGTGGGGTCTTTAAACTTTATCACTCGGCTACTTTTGCCTACTGATAATTCCGAAGAATCTCGTCCGTGATTGAGTCGGTCGAGTGGCCTCCAACCCAGGGGTCGAGATGCCGGGAGATTACATTTCTATGTGTTCGTATTTGTGGCGGTGTTTGAGGTGCGAGGTCGATTTTTCCAAGGGAGCCTGAGGCTTTCGGGGAGAAGAGGATTTTGATGTCAGCCTTCCTCATACATACAGATAGCCGCGTAGCCATTTGGTAAATTAATTAGTCGTATGAGTGCAATATTAAGCTCGCCATAAATTTTTTTGAAGACCTCGCTCCTATCCGGCTTTTGCCGGCCTGGCAAGGTACTCAGGGCAATGCGCCGTCTCTCCTTAATCTTCCTGCCATTACACCCAAGGGCGTAATTTGAGAGGGAATCTGGAGGAACCCGAGTCTGTAAGTGCTTGTAACTGGATGTGTATGTAGTTTTTAGGGATGCGTTATGAAAAAGGAAAAGTGGTGTGGAGAAGGTGGAAGGGGATGTCCAGTCCAATCAACAAAATGCAACTTTACCTTCAGGTAGCGCAAAGGAGTCCTTCTTCCTTTCCCTCAGCTAGCCTCCATCAAGGCAAGTCAAGGAAAAATTAGCCACTTCCGAACCTATCACTGCTGGTGGAATATCCGGTCACGCACAACAAAACGGTATACAGTAAACCTCATTTGAAAGAAAATCAGTTCAAATTTCAAAGAATTTGACTTTACGTACAACGAATATTTCAGAGAACAATCCAAGCGACAAGCGCAGTCTTTTCTCAAAGAATTCTTCAGGCGTCCATTATATATAGTATTTCTATGCGAACATAAGTATTACAAAAATTGGCCAATCATGGCGCGGGAATTTTTTTAGGGGGAAACTAAGCGCTACAAGAAACATAAAATTGGAAGGCTCAAATTGTCTGACTGCCTGCAAAACAAAACTTTACAACCAGAATATCAGGCTCTATGACCCATCATTATACAAGAAACTAAAGTCTGGCCGTCAAACGGCCAAGAATAAATCAAACCTACGAGATAGCATATAGAAACCGGCTAACCATCTTGGCACATAACGTGCAAGGTTGGGTAAACAACAAAAACAAACTGCACAATATCAACCGAGAACTGGAACTAGATGTTCTTCTGCTGTCAGAAACTAGCATCAAGTACGATGACAGACAGAAGATCTTTGGATACAACGTTCCACAAAAGGATTGCACAGGAGAGAGATTTGATGGAGCGCTAATAGCAGTAAAAAAATTATCTACAATTCAGACAAGGAAACCCAATGGATGAATTGACACTGTCGATGATCTTAAGGTGCTCTATGGGCGATATCGAACTGAGTACGGGTTACCAGCCTCCCCGCTGGTCATATCTGCCCTATCATGACCTATACACATTTTTCACAAAAGAGCACCCAGTACTATTTGCTGGGGACCTTAACACCAGGAATAGGGCAGCGGGATACTTGACGACAAACTCAAGAGGTAGACTACTCGATCTCTTAACTAAAAGGGGCGTTGCAGAGCGCATTGGGCCGGACTTTCCCACATATTTCTACCCAGGGTAAGCCACCAAACCAGATGTCGTGCTTACGAACCCAAACTCCCCTTTTCACCAATTCATCACTCCAAGGCCAATAACACCAAGTGATCATTTTACTATGCTGATCACTATAGCAACTGCCCCTATCCCAGTCCCAGTTACCTCAAGAAAAGACTTCTGGAATGCCGATTGGGAAGAATACAGGAGTGCATTCCCAGCGGATATCCCTGATCTGAATGATGCATCTGAAGAAGATCTAGATGAAGAGCTTACTGCTATTAGCGCCTGCATCTCTAACGCCGATACTATAGCTATCCCCATTACATCACACAAAATGACCATTCCTACAAAACCCACACAAGAGAGAGTGGTGCTACACCAATTATTCTCCCGCGTCTACGAGACCATCCTCAACATGGGCTACACCAGACCCATGGACTTCCGCTTCGTTCAGTATCTCAGAAGTCAGTTGAATTTCACGCTAGGATTAGAGCTCAGAAACAAGTGGAATAGAATTAAAGAAAAATTAGACACCGAGAGGAACCCGAAGGTCTTTTGGACGACTATCAACAAATTATAAGGAAACGTTCGCTCCCTCGGCCCATCTGCAATCAAACATGAAGGAACTACGGCGGTCACACTCAATGAGAAGGAGAAGCTGTTCCGCGAAGTCTGGAAAAATGTCTTCAAAATATCAGATGAAGAAGAAGACATTGACCTAGCCTTTAAGGACCAGGTTCTCGAGTAAATAGAAAGGAGAGAAGGCAGGTTTGACCTTTATAGAACCACATGCACCCATCGGCTACAAGGTAACTCTTAGGAAGGGAGGATAAGAACAGAGGAGGAATTATCAAAAGCAATTTCCTTATTCAAGTCTAGAGCCCTGGGGCTCAGCCAAATTACAATCAGGCATTTAAAAGAAGCACCGGAGAGACTTAGGACCAGGCTGCTGAACCTGTTCAATGCGTCTCTAGCAATGGGCTACTTCCCGGATGGACTGAAGACCTCTAAAATGATCTTCATACCCAAACCGGGAAAACCACCAAACCAGGTTATGAATTATAGACCCATCTCACTGCTGAAGACAGTTGGGAAGGTTTTTGAAAAAATCCTCAACAGCAGACTGGCAAAATACCTAGCAGAAATGAATCTACTGAACGAAGAACAACACGAATTTAGAAAACACCGAGGCACTGAGACAGCCATAGCCCATATGCTGCAACACGCAGCAGCATAGCGGGCCTAGAGGATGCTGGATTGACATCGTCTGCAGAGACGTTAAGAAGGCCTTCGATAAAGTTTGGATTGAAGTCCTGAAATACAAAATCTCAAGACTGAAACTCACGTCCCATTTCGAAAAGATCTTCTGTAGATATCTAACCAATAGGCGAGCAGTGATCGCCTTCGAGGGGCATACAGGTGAAGCCTTCGAGGGGCATACAGGTGAAGCCTTCGACCTAGCCTCCAGTGTTCCACAAGGAGGATGTCTTAGCCCCACTCTCTTCACCATCTTCACGAGAGACATCCCTAAACCAATTGACGAAAAAACACTGAAATATACAATACGCGGACGATATCACCCTAGTTGTAGTTCGGGGGACAGAGTCGGCAAGGATGATGGCCAGAGCCACGGCAGCAGAGGCCGAAAAGATCTCCAACTTCGAAAGATGCTGGAAAATCCAAACGAACGTGTCTAAGTTCTCTGCAACTGCAATAGCGAGACATCGTAACATCCCCTTCAACCTAGGAAACACCGATATTGAATACTCCCCGCAAGCGTCAATTCTCAATTCTATAGCCTCTCTAGTACCGGAATGAATAGACAGGTGAGTACCAGAGCTGGATTTGCAAGAGCTGAACTCGACAAACTCCACCGATTTAGAAACCTTCAAATAGCAAATAAGAAAAAGCTATACATCAGTTTGGTTAGATCGAAACTAGGGTACCCCAGTAAACCTCTCCCTGGTTCCAAGTGGTACGACTTCCGGACCTCGAGGAGCCTCCACGAAGAAATAGAACTTGATCCTTTGAACTTGTATCTCTACAAAAGAGGAATAGGGAAGGGAGGCTCACCAATTTAAGCCTAACCAAATTCTAGAATTTTCTTTAACGCAAGGACGTCACTTCCGTGCTGGAAAAGAAATTCCACGTGGAATTCCCACACACATCTCCCATCCGAAAGATGATGCTTTTCCATAGCAGTTGCGTAGGAAAGGATCATCCCACCCGTCGAACTAGAATTATCAAGGGTCTAGGGAAATTCTGACCTGCTACGACAGGTGTACACACACACAAAAAAAACGTGAATCTGATTTCAGCGGGGAATTTACGGACATACGCCTTAAACGGGTCAATTCTACAAACAATTTAACTAGCACAATTTTAAACTAAAAAAAAATCATAGGAGAACATTGGCGACATTTCAGTGGAACCAAAAAGGATGCAATTAAATGGAGGCATGAATATGGGACTAATGACTAAACAATTTAGTGCACCAAAAAAAATCATAATTAAGAACATTAATGAGATAATATATACAATTCACGTGGAAAACCTTTGCTCCCGCCGGAGTATGGATTAGGTAATCCACGGGTCCTCTAGCCTCGAGGACGGGGTAGGGTCCTTACCACTGGCTAAGGAGTTTGTTGCTTTCCGTGTGAAGTTGTACCAGCACCTCCGTGCAAGGCTTGAATTTTCGTTCGCGTGACTTAAGGTCAAAGTAGGTCTTATACCTCTCAATAAGTCCTTCTTCACGAGATACGACACTCGTTTGTTACCTCCGGTGGACTCACGCTCGAGGGTTCAAAGGGGGAGGAGAGTTGTGCACTCCTTCAGGGCGTGGGCAAACTTGTCGCTCTGGAGGGCTTTTAACTCCGTGTTAATAGGGATTTCCAGGGGAACGGGTGCATGGGCTGCCTGTGTACGGGGAATCACGGGCTGGGCCACGGGATGGTCGTAGATTACGGGGCTAGGACCGATAAAAACGGAGCAGAACTGGATTGGGGCCGCTACTACTTCGGCCCAACTGGACATATAGTCACACTCGATGTGACAACGAGTTACTGGGAAACGAATGTCCCGGCCAAGGTAGTCGTGTACCACCGCAAACTTCTTGTGGTCGGAGCCAAAAGGGGACGTAGGTCCTCAGACACAACGATGCAGGTGCACCCGTTGTCACGGAAGAGGGTGGATACTCGGCGACCGTTCACAGTTCCGTTCTCGAATTTCAATCCACCAGGGTTGTTCTCATTAGAGAGGAAGTTTACCTGATGGACCGGAACTTTGGCGGGCGAGGGAGGATCGGGGGTCTCCTGAGGCGACGGAGGAGGAGCAGGTGCGGCCCAGAATTGGTGCACTTGGTGGGACTGAGAGTTTGCGAATCGGGAGTTTTGAAGACAGTTCGTGCGGTAATGGCCGGGAACTCCGCAGGTGGAGCAGATGATCGGGTTCTTTTGGTATGGCACAACCGGGGGAGAAGAAACGAGGGGCTTGACGTCTAGATGTTCAGACGGATGGAATTTTCTTGGCTTCGAGGGACTAGGAACTTTGGTAAATCTTGGAACCAATTTAGGAGGGGTCTTAGGACCATAAAATTTAGTTTTGGGGGGCGATTAAGGAGCCTTTTTAACATCCTTAGGGTATGAATTGTGACTACCCGCGTAAACATCGGCCTCTTCCAAGCACTTCTTGAAAGTGGCACAACGTTTATCCTTAATGAATGTGCGAATTTCGGGGGCCACGGCAGCTAAAAGCTGATCCCTAAGGAAGAAGTCCGGAAGGGACTCGCAGACATGAGGAATCTTACACGCATCTAGCCAACACTGAAGGTGTCTTTGGAGGATGTACCCGTGTTGTCGAAATGTTTGGCTAGGGTGGATCCTTTCCTGGCGGAATCGGGAGCGGTAGAATTCGCAATTTATATGAACAGCGGCTAACAATTCGGACTTTGAAGTGGAATAGTCTAAAGTTGCTTCCGGGAGAAGGGATACGAAGAAATCACTTAACTGGGCGTTTAGGAGGTGTAGTAAGCGAGCGACGCCATCAATTTCGAGATCCCATCTATTGATCTGAAAGATTCTTTCAAAATGGGTAAAAAATGACCCAAAGTCCTCTCCATCATTAAAAGCGGGAAGTTTGACTGGAGGAGTTTTGGGAATTTTAGCCCGGGAACCGATGGACTGAGAATCCATTTGATTTCGGCTCATTTCCAGCTCATGCTGCATAATTTGTTCACGTTATTCCATCTTTAGTTTGTTCTCCCCATCTCCATTTTCAGTTTGTTCTCCACCATCTCCATTTTCAGTTTGTTCTCCTCCATCTCCATTTTTCTTAGTTCCGCTTCCCTTCGCTCTGCCCGTTCGTTCCTTTCTTCTTCCTGTACGTAATTTAGCAGGTCTTTGCCCGAAAGACCTAACATTTCACCTTTACTCTTGAATTTTTCGAAGGATGACATTGTTACGCAGTTAACTGAGGGAACACTGACACGCGAACGAGCTAGGACACTACCCATGCGGAACGAATACTTGAATATTCGTGAAGGCCTTGTTCCCCCCCCAAAATTATGATACAGCTACCTACCTCTGCTGTTTGTAAGCGGGAAAAAAATTAAAATGATCCTACCGGAATTAGGACACCAAAGACCTTAACTCTTTTGGATTAATAACCAGGAGAGTCTCCAAAATTCAAGCACAATAAAAAAAAATTAATTACCTGGGGTCCAACACAAAATCTAAATAGATTAACGTTCCACTGCTCTTCAATTAACTTGAGCTTGCCTTCTGCCAGTACAATAGAAAAATTAAAATAAAAGGGATAGACGTGAATAACGAGGTAACTTCTAATGTCGAAATTAAAATGACACGGGTTCGTAAAAACCCCAAACACACTTGACACCAAAATTATATAATATGTAAATTAATAAATATATATATGTCGTGGTGTGGGATTATATTATATCAATACCATATTATATCTATGGGGGAAGGTAGTAATAACTTAAAGGCGAATCGATAAGGGGGAAACGCCACGAGTTTCGATGCGCGGAGCAGCGAAAAAAGAGTGCGAAATAAGGTCAGGTAAAATTTGGGCAATGGCAAAGCTCAAGGTTATTTAAAGAGGCATGTACAAAAATATAATTCTATTTACATAAAATAAGAGAATTAATGGGCAAAATTAAGTTGGTAAATGAGGGGGGAATTGCAGAGTTATACATCAGACTCTGAAGTTAGAAATTAATGCGTTACAGAAGGAGACTATTCCAATGGGGAGGATTACCTCAAATGGGTTGCTAAAGGGAAAGAGGGGTTGGCTTACGGAGGATTCCGGGTGAGACATCAGGGTAAGGTTTCACGGATGTCTTCTGCAGGCAATAAACGTGAGGGCGAGGGCACTCGGAGCTTCTGAGAGGGAAATTGACGTGATGCCGGTTCTCCAAAAGGAGGGGAGAACGTCTGGTCAAGGGGAAAGTATTTCTGCCACCTGAAGACGATGATGGAACGAGGAGGGCTTCTACAGGAGTTGATGAGTGGAGTCGGAAAAATCGCTCGGTGGCGATCGTCAAATGGAATTACCTCACTGGCTGAGTTAATTCCAACACACGAAAAGTTCAGCTGTCACTTTGCTTCGTTGTTAGCACCTGACTTGGAACTAGGAGAATGCTTCTTGGATCCTGGCGGGACTCCTTAACTCTGTATGTCCCACATGGAAGACGAGCCCTATATATCCGAGGCTCCCCCCGCAGGGGTATGGGGACACATGGGGTGTTTGGCCAGCGCTACTCTCGAACCTTCGCGGCCAGGCGATTCTAACCCGCGAAAAGGTGGTCCGAGGTGGACGTGGTTTGAGGCTACCGCTTGTGGAGGATGGGACGGGGGGCTTACCAATTTAAGCCTAACCAAATTCTAGAATTTTCTTTAACGCATGGACGTCACTTCTGTGCTGGGAAAGAAATTCCACGTGGAATTCCGCCAAACACATATATAGATATATATATATATATATATATATATATATATATATATATATATATATATATATATATATATTAATAATATTAATAATAATAATAAATAATGAAAATAAAGTTGAAAGAGTAAGAAAGAGTTCATGAAATAACAAAAGAAGAAAAACTAATGAAGATGGCTCGTTCACCGGGCACCTAAACTACTAATCTAATGCTTCCTTCTTTTCCGCACTATTTTCCCTCCCCCTATATTTTTAGCTAATCACCCCTTCTTTTTCCCCACTTTTCCTTGAAAAGAAAGAAAGAAAGTCTGACTATTTGTCGTTCCGATCTAGTTCTCTGGAAAAGGAGGCAAAGGAAAATGAGTTTAAAAAGATGTCGGGAGTATGGTTTCCGGCTGAAGTTGCACGTTAATTGCCGGTTTCTTCATTTGAATAATGACGGCTTCGGCTATGCGCAATCTTCTGCGGTTTTGGAGTCTCAGGATGATGGAGGTGTCCTGATTCAGTTTTTCACGGGTTAAGTTAGTGCCATGAGAGTGGGCGATAATTGACCGCATACATTAATAATAATAATATATTATTTATAAGAATAATAAAAAACTAGAAATATGTGAAGGTAAAAATACAATTAATAACTAAACAGACTTAATTTTGGCATACATATATGACGCTAAAGCACATGCATCTATAAAATAAAAATGAAGTTTTTCTGTCTATTTGTGTTTGTCTCTTCATTTATAGGAACAAAGGTTAGACAATCTACATAAAACTAGCAGTGTATTTTTATGTAAAATATTCCTTGAAAGATATTGGAAGTGGTCCCGAGTCTTTAAGTGCCCCCCCTCCTAATGAAGCTACGTTTCCTTTTCTCAAACGTGCCCCATATGTTCGACCGAGGGAACGTGAGCTTGGTCTAGGCCCTGATTGAGACAGGGTAACTTTGCCCTACATCAATATTCACATGTGGCAAGTAAAAGCAATCTGTTTGTCCCTGCACCACAAGGAAAGACGAAGAATATTGTCTACCAAGAAGTTAAATGATGTAGCATTGGTTAAAGAATAATTTTTAATAAATATAAGAATTTCAATTTATATCTTGCTTCTGATTTTGTTTTACTCAGGCAACGCCAGGTACCTTATTCAGTGGTTCATAAATGAGCCTTAGAAGCACTAAGCAGGACAATGCATAGCATCAGGAATTGTGAGGTTCCTATGGGAGGTGTCACTCTTAAGAAGTAAGCTTATTTCAAGCAGACACTTCCAGTGATCCATAAATTAACCAGGACAGATGAGGTCTGGGCTTATATAAAATCATTTTCTTTGTGAAGAAATATTAGAACACTGTCTCTAAACACAGAAATGAGAGCAGAGCTCTTTGGTTATCAACTATCGGCACAATTTGACAAAAACATTCTGACACCGAGAAATGCCAAAGTACCTCTTGATGCTGATGATGGAATAGAAATATGTATCTCCTGTCTGCATAGTTATTAATACTATTGATAATCTCAAGGCAAAGGTATTACCCAATCTTCATCAAAACTACCCCAGCTACAACTGAATTTGTGACAGAGGTATAAAGAAAAACATTGTCTGCAGAATCAATAAACATCTACTGCTTTCCCTCTCACGAAGTCCACAAATTTACAAGTCAGTTAATACAATTTCAGATCATATTTAAATAGTCGATTATTCCACAGAGTTCCTAAACTCTCAAGAACCTCCTGACATACCTCCTCACCAAATTGAACTGAAGTTATTAAATATAAATAATGTTTTTGCGCAATTTCAATCTCACAAAACTCAGTAATTTCACTTGTCTGTTGGTAAATAATTTGATGTCCCATGTCATAGAGGCAACCATTCTTACTGGATGTGGAAAAGGAGAGGATGTCTTCATTCTGAGAATATCATTAAATCCATCAGGGTCAGTCAGAATTGCCATTTAAATTCAGAAGACTACATTTCCCAATCCGTGTAAGTTTTGCAATGTCAATTAAAAAAATCTTAAGGTGAGAATCTATTAGTGGCATAGTTACAATTAGAGGAACTCTGTTTTTATTCTGGTCAAGTCTATGTTGATTGCTCTAGAGTTATAATCTAAAGTAGCTGTTTCTATATGCTTCACAAGAAAAATGAAGAATATTGTGTATAAAGATGTTCTGTAGCGTTGCTGAACAAGATTAAGTTTAGTTCATAGAATGAGAATATTTTTTGTGAAGAAAAACAAGAAAAATCAAATCCGTTTTAGTTTATTTACAAACGCATATTTTACTCGGGCAACGAAGGGTATCTCATATATATATATATATATATATATATATATATATATATATATATATATATATATATATATATATATATATATATATATATATCCAAAGAAGTACAGTAACGTAAATGTAAATGCAGGAAAAAAAAACAGTGTTAGGATCAATTTATTTGCGAAACCAGGTTTCGACAGAGACCGACATCTTCAACCGCTGGTAAACTAATGAATACAGAGATTCTTAACTTAAGGACCCTCAAATTTACAAGTCGGAATGTAATTAGGGGAGGGTATAGGGAAGCAGCGTCATTTTTGAGTAGAGGAAGGACAAATCTCCTGCTTATCAAGTGATTAGTGTTGAATTGCCCATCGAAAGTATTAAAGTTTGGAATTTCCTTTATAAGAGCTGATTCTATTAGGCGCCTATGTATATAATTTTTGCATTATCATTGTCAATTGAATGGTTTTCATTTGAAATGTGAAGAAACAAACGAGAAGAAAGATTTCCACGGTGCATGGCGCATTTGTGTTCCTTCATTCTCTTGGAGAATCTGCTGCTTTCGCCAATGTATACTCGATTGCAAATTATGCATGGAATATAATAAACCTCCTGTTCTTTATCGGTGGATCTATTTTTAGACAGACTATTACGGATCGTTTTTTTTATTGAAAGGCAACATGATGTTGTTGGACCGTGGCAACTTTTAAAATTAATTAATTGGGGATGGGAATGTAATATCGCATATGGGATCCTTGTTTACTGCAGCATGAAATCAACACGATCATCCAAACAAACATTCATTGAGCTGCAGTATCCCCTTTTGTTCATAGAAAAATGCTATTATAAAGCCAGAACCAACTTTTACTCACCAGCTAATCCTAAGGAAAAAGTATGTAATAATAATTATATTACATTCCCATACTCGCCCCAAATAATTAATTAATTTATCGTATATTCGCATTTTCTTTTTGATTTAACCCATGAATAAGCTTACCGAAGTTCGTTTGAAATTGATGGTTTTATCTTGAGAAAGGTAGCAGAAAATTGAGGTACTATAGCACAATGTTTTATTAAGCTGGCGCGTTTCGATACAATTCGTATTATCTTCAGAGACAAAGTAAAGAAATTGATAGGGGGAGCATAGTAAGGCATTATGGTTTTCCCTTCCCCCACTCTCCCTGCCATCCGTGCTTGGAGAGACAGGAAGGGGCCGTCTCAGGTCGCCCTCTCCGAAAGTTCTCCATCACAGCACTCATCAGCTATATTTTAGCCGATATAGACCAGGGTACAGGCGGGATACGGGAGAGGTTAAGAAGTGTAAGCAGTTTTAAAGTTGAGCCTCGTTTGTTTGCCAAAAGAGCAGGCGAAGAGTTTGGGGTATGGGGAAATTCCCAGATTCCTCTCGGTAATGTATTTAAAAAAAAAAAAATCAACTGCCATTGTGTGTTTGGGTCATGGTCCTCATGGGCTACATATGTTAGCCGTTCTCCTTCTTAGTCTCTATCTTATGTCCTGTTTAATTTTTCTCTCAGCGGTGGTACCGTGCGTCCCGACTTAGGCATCATCTTATCTTGTTTCCAAACCATTGTCTTACTTTTTTTCTTGAATTACTTGTTTTCGTCATAACTTTTCCGTTTGTCCTGGTTGCTAATATATAGGTCACTCGTCTGTTAGCATTTTTTCCTCTACTACTTGGAAATCTGTTGTTTGTCCTTATATTCTCCTCAATGGTGTAGCATTAAATATGCTGTGATGTATATCCTCTAGTTTCTCAGTATCTGGTTGAGAGTCACCATGCCAACTTCCTCTTGTAAGGCTCTCAGATTTATGCTTTCTTGTCGTCTTGTGTTCGTTATCATTTAGCTTTGTTCTGAATCATCTGTGTTTATTTTATTTGTTTGGCTAGTGTGTTTGTTGCAATAAGCGGATACTTCAGAACAGATTGGACCAGTGCGTTTTCAATCTTTTATTCTTATTTTTCTTCCCAAGTCGTCTCATTTTTGCCAGTAGTGATATTCCACTTGCTCTTCTTAGCTTATTTTTTTTCATCTTGTGCGGAATAACCTATGGTGTTTACTATTATTCCTAGCGATTTTCCTTCATTGGCATAGCTGTACTCATTGTCATCTGTTTTAATTCCGCCTACTTCTGTTTTCTTATTTGAATTATTTATTTTTTTAAATATTTGACTTAATCCTCTAGCGCTCTCATAATTGTCTAGCCAGCATGCGTCTAAACGAACTGTCAAAAGGCAGCCATCCACTTAATATTCGGATCCATGGAGTTTAGAATGTCATTGCCCTGATGATGGAGGTGTTTAACAATGCTGTTACTATGGGATGGTAGCTTGTGGTACATGCCGAATGAGCCTGTTACTTATATGAATACTTGCTATTGATGGGATACTTGCAATGGAAGGGACAGTAAAACGAGAAACCCAACCTGAGACGAACACTCGAGTGACTTGTAAGCTCTAATGTCAGTAATAATAATATCCTCTGACCAACGTGTGAAACGGTCGAACAAAGTGAGGAGATAAGTACAACCACGGGATTAAGAAGAGGGTCAACTAGATCGAGATGTATGGCGTCAAAACATGACGAAGGAAGCGGAAGAGGAGCCAGAAGGGTCTTGGTGCGACGATGTACTTTGGGATGCTGACAAGACAAGCATGAAAGTGTCCATTGTGCCTCGTTAGCGCTCATGGCTGGCCAAATGAAACGTTGAGCAATGAATGAGTTTATGTGTTGCTCGAATACCATGATGAGAAAGACCGTCAATTTGGTCGAAAACATGTCGATGGAAAAAGAGAAGAACGAGAGGAAAAGGACACTGATGCAAGGAAATTTCAGCCAGCATGCGCTTGGAATAACTGTCTGGAAGGTCGATCTCAGGTAACAACCAATTGAGAAGAGTAGCGCAATTGCTGTGTGTCTTCATCCTGTACCTGAGGTAACGCTAACATTGTATGGTATATGGGCGAAAGATAAGAGAGTTGCATGCCCAACGTGGAAGAAATGCGAGAAAGCGCGTCCGGTACGACGTTTGAAGACCAGGAACGTAGCGAATGCCGCTCGTAGGGTGCAAGGTTTGGTTTTGAAGAACCACGAACGTAGCGAATGTCGCTCGTAAGCTGCAGAGTTTAGTTTTGAAGAACTACGAACGTATGGAATGCCACTCGTAAGCTGCATGGTTTAGTATAGATCGCGAGCATCAATTTCAGAGTGTAGAGAAGTCGTGCTATGGGCAAAGCGCAAACCTGGAGGATTAGAGAAATAATATAACAACTGAAGATAGCAGAATTGAAATCAGGGAGATAGGACAAAGGATACTTATCAGGGATAGTACAAGCGTTCACCTTCCTCTAATCACCACCCTTTTGAGGCGTTTAACCATGCATCTGCAAAGCGGATGGCCTAAATATCCTATTGAGAGAGCGCACATCAACCTAACTAGAGATATTCTAGTTGAAAACACCGCACTTAAAAGAAAAGAGGGAAATAAAGCTAGGCTGAACATCTTAGAAGCCATCTTAATAAACGAAGAAAAGCCCGCCCTCAACAGTCAGGCCACGAGCTGGAATCGAACATTAAAGTTGTTCTAAATATTCCACTCACCGGATTGGCTCGTTTCATTTGATGTTACACTTAAGCGAGGAGAAATAAATATCCCCTAAAAACTGTTTTCTTGTCTTTAAGGTAATGGAGAATGGCCACAAGACTTCGGAGTATTACTTAACCTCCAAAATAGCAACTAGTGTTAGCAAGAAGTGAAAAAATCAAAGTGATTAAAACAAGTTGTCAAAAGTGCGAACAATTTAACAAATTAAAGTGTCTAAAATAAGCAATCTAAAGTGTAAAAAGTGAATGAATCGAGTGAATAACAATTAAAAGGGTCTAATAGTGTAAAATATAGAATAATAAGAGAATGAGTCGAGTGAATAATAATTAAAATGTTCTAATAGTGTAAAACATAGAAAAATAAACTAACGATTAAGCTAAACGAGAATAATAATATAAGTACAACTATTTAACAGATTAGATAATAATTTAACTCGTGTGTAAATAGTAATATCATAAAGTGCTACCAAAATAAAGTCTTAAACGAAACAAGAGAAAATAGTAAAACCAGAACAATTAATTTATCTAAATAAGACTAAAAGAACAACTCAATTAAAAATAAGTGCTAAAATAAATAAAATCAAACATAAAAGGATTATATTAAAAAAATTACTTCAAACCTTTCTTTATATTAGGAAATTCACTTGTGCTGCTCGTGACGTACTGCAGTCGAACGATTTCGTCACATCTCGGGCTTTTTTGTGCATTTTAATATCCAACAATGCCGAAGAGGAAGTTTAATAAGCGTAGAAATGAATGAAAGGGAAAGTGTGAGAAAAAGTCTTAGATCCCCGTGCCCCTCCCCCAGCCCCTGACCAGTCCCTCCTGGAGGAGGGACCCTGTCTAGGAGGCGGGGCGAAGCCCGGCGCCCTCCTCCCTCGGTGCCTTCAGGCCCCGAGGGAAAATAGCTCCAGAGAGGGGAAGAAGAAAGAAGTAAGGATAGGACAGACTGAAATAAGGTCAAAGGCTTGAAAGTTGACCAAGTTGGTTTGTGGACCTGCTTAACGTGAGACCCGGATCACGGTGTTTTTATGTTTTCTTAGCTTTTAATTGTTACTGTTTGCTATACCTGTCCCTGGTGTTAGTGTTTGGCCCATCTTTGGATAGCGGTAAAGGAGGAATATGATTGAAGTGAAAGGAAGTTGAAGGTTTGCAGAGAGGTGCAAGTTGCGTGGAGGTCAGGCTAATCTCTGTACTATAAACTAATTTTAGAGTTAAGTTCGAAATAAGTTAGAGTGAAAGTGTGATGGTTTGTTTATTTAGGTGGTTGTTTTGTTATTATGTTATGTGTGTATGAGGTAGGCGTTCAAACCGTTGTTAGCGTTATTTGTTTTCCTGCTATGTTAATAACTCGAATTTCCGTGATTTTTGTAGCATAATTCCCGTATCTGTATCTGTTGTGTGGGCTCATGCCCCTTGGTTATTTATTTGTTTAATTCTCTTCCTTATTCATGTTGTTTTTGCTTTTTCGTTCATTTGCACTTTTTGGTTAGTTTTGTCATCATTTCTTGTGGGTATCAACTCCAGTCCGGTGATTTTGTCATTATTCGGGAAATTTTTGTCACAATTGGATATCCTTATTTGGTTTACACGTAAATCTCCTCTTCTTCCCTTTGGTCCGCTTTGTTTTTAGCACTAGGGAACAACATATGTTGTCTCCACCCTACCCCTAGTGCTATTTGATTATTTAGTTCCTCTCCTATTTCTTGTGTTTTTTTATGATTTTTTTTTGCTCTTTTTCAATTATTTTGTTAAATGGTTTTATACTTGCTTTGGTGTGTAAGTCTGTTTTTTTCCTCTCTAATCGTCGCGTGTTCGTAATTATGTATACTGGCTTATCTTGTATACGTTGCATTCTTATTAGATTGCTTCTTGAAACCGGAAACATGGCAATTGTTGGATAATCAAAGTAGGCTGTATCATGGCCTGGTAGATCTTTTTCTTATTTTTTCATGTTTAGATTTCTTAATCTGTAGAGTAAAGTTAACATGCCTCGTGCTTTGTTTATTCTTTCGGTCACGTGTTTCTTGTAATCATTTTTGGTAATAGTTAGGCCTAAAATCTTGCCTTCACCGTTATATCTGTATCGCTTTCCATCTACGTAAATATCGGATAGTTTTCTGTGATACATGGGTATAATTTTAAATTTATCTTTATTCATTTTAATTTTCCATTTTCGTTCATACTCGTTTATATTTTCTATTTCTGTTGCCGTTACTCTGGCCTGCATCTGAGGGTTCCGATAAACACAGGGAATTAATTGAGGGAAATCATCTGCGTATTGTATGTTCACACAGCTCTCGTTCCTGGGTGGGGAAATGTCCGATGTATACACTGAGTATAGCGACGCCCGCATTAAGCTTGAATCTTTCTTTTACCTTGGTAATTCCCCGTGTCTATGTATGAATAACTTTCCATGACGTAGTCGCATAAAATTTTCTCCAAATAGTTGTTCATTTCAAGATTTAGAATTGTTAATTGTTTCAGAGATTGTTTTCTGTGAGATATTCATTTAATCTTGTGTTCAGGATTTTTACAAACACCTTCCCGATAAAGTCGAGAAGGGATATAGGTCGGAAGTTTTCGACCTCCGAAGGTGGTTTTCCCGACCTCGGTATGAATATCATGTTGGCTATCTTTAATTCATCTAGGAAGTATCCCGTGTTTATATAGAGCGTTAAACACGTTCCTTATCCCTTCAAGTATATTACCCGGTGCTTCTATATAGTTTTTTTCTGGTGAGGCCCGATTTCCCAGGGGCCTTTTGTTTAAAATTTGAGATGGTATTATTTAATTCCTTGATTGTGATTTTGGCGTAAAATCCATCGTTTGCATACCATTCCTCTTCTACGTAGTGATATGGGAAAGTCCTCTCAACCCGTTCATTTAGTTCGTCAATTATTTGGTTTTCGAAGTCTATATCGTAGTTTTCTTTTTCCGCTTCGCCGATGTTGAACACTCCTTTCCATTGTTCCCTGAACAATTTGAACAATTTTTCAATCTCGCGTTCATCTTCGATTAATTTCCCGTTTTGTCCTTAATCTTTATTTTCTCTTTACCTTTAGTATTTCCAATTCTTTTTATCTTTTTCCAAAATTCTCGGGGCAATAACTTGTCGTCAATATTTTGAACAGCTATGCCCCAGTATTCTCTTTGTTTCTCCTTATTGCGCTTAGTAGTTCCCTCTTCTTCGTTCTCAGACTGCGGTATTTTCCCCTTCACGTTCTGTTTATTATTATGTCCTCGTTTATCGCTTTTATTTCTGCATTCTTAGTTTTCATTGCGCCTGTCCATATAAAGTATTTAATTGTTTTGTATGTGTTTTGGGGTATTGCATTCTCGTCAGCTCTTTGTATTTTCGTCCTTATTTTTTCCAGCTCACCGTCGATTTCTTCTAAAGTAGCTTCACTTAGTCTGTTTGGTGCGTAGTCATTCAATTCTTGTTTGTATTTTTCCCAGTCTGCTCTATGGTATACCTTCCATTTTTTAGCGGGTATTTGTATTGGTTGCTGATTCACGGTGAGTAGTGTTGCTGTGTGGTCGTTGCAGATAACATCTACAGGTTCCATGTGGTAGTTAAAAGGAATGTTATTGTTTGCTGAGCAAATGTCTGGAGTTGTCGCTGTTCTGTCTTTAATTAGCGTTGGGTACTCTGGGCCTAGTCTTCTTATTATCCGTCTGTCGATTAGAGCTTGTAGAGCCTGTTCCTATATCCTGTGTACGTGCATCTTGCGTTCAGGTCTCTCATTCCATTATGACCTCAATTGCGAAGTAAGATTCGGTTAGTCCTTTTTTTGTGTTGTACTCTATTCCTTTCTTTATTGCTATTGCTGCTTCGTCATGTGGTTCGTTTGTGTGATTAGTCGCTATTACGTCGTAGTTCCATATTTTTAGCTTAGGAGTCTCAAGGTTAATCCCGTGATCTGAAATTAAAATGATGTCGGGATCTATTTCTCTAAAAATATTTCCGTATGTGTTTTCTTCATCCTTCTAGCCATTAGTATTTATCTGTAGAATTCTTAATTTTCTATTATCCATCTTGTTTGTATGTTCTTAAGCGGTTCTCCTTTTTGGGAGAGTGGAGGTATTACGTAAATTTATATGTATCTTTTCCTGGTATTTCTGCCTTTCATCTCTGTCCTTGCTGAGGTCTGACTATTATCCGTTTCACATGTCGCGGTTGGTCTTTCCTGTCTTTGGTCGCATGGCGAGGTGTCCCTAGTCGATTTTCTTTTTTTTTTGTTTTTGCGTGTGTGTTGTTTTACGTTTTTCTTATTATTCTGGTCGGTGTTGCTCTCAGATTCTGTTTCCTCGCTTTCTGTGTCTTCCTCTTCTTCAGATTCGCTTTCCTTTTTTTGTGTTTCTTCGAAGTGTTACTTTTGGGTATCTTCTGAAATTTTTATGTTAAATATAGCCAATGAATCAATATTTTGCGGGAATTTCATTGACTCCAGCCCATTTTCCTTGAGCATGGAGTTCAACGTGGTGGCATATGTTCCTGGTTGGGCAATGTTTAAGACGTGTGAGTGTAGAATGCATGTCGGTATGTTTACGTTCAGAGTTCCGTCAAGTGTCACATGAGTGGTTGTTCTATTGCTTGTTGTTGTTGCTGCCGCCGCATATGAGGTGTTTCTTGTTCTTTCTTTTCTTTGTTGTGTTTCAGTTTATTTTCTCTTTATTATTTCTTTTCGCTTCAGACATGTCATTGCCATTGTTATGTCGCTCCCTCCGCAATTAATACACTTTTTCGTGGAGTTTGTGCAGCTCCTCCAAAAATATGAGCCACTGTATTCGGAATATATTTCCTCTTCCTTTCTTGAGCATTTTGCGGTGATGTCGTCTTCCATTTTGTAGCATCTAAAACAGATTTGTATATTGTGGTACTGGTCCCTTTGAATATTACGGGCCGGGATTCTCATACTGTATGCGATGATTCCCTTCTGTAGTGCCTTTGTTACAATCTCGGTTTACTAGCACACTATTTTGAACACATCTGTGTGTTCCTTAAATTTGATTATGTCGTTTATCTTCATCCAGGGTTGTTGCTCCATTATTTCATGTTTTATTTCCCTTGGGGAGTGTTCCCCATCCATGATTCTACTTTACGGCATACGATTCTTCTTGGGTGGTACTTTAGCCTCTAAATCAATGAAAGTAGCAGTTCAACATCGTTCTTTTCCGCACAGATGACAACAAATCCATTAGCTGTTTCTATACATTTGATCAGGGCGATTTGTAAATCCTTGAAAATGCTTTATGTTACATCCTGTGGTTTCCGTTTTATCCCGTTCTGAATTAGCCGAAGGGAGAGCCTTTTGGTGAAGTCCTGTGGGTCCAGGTTCATTTTTTCATAAAGTAGTAGATTATTTACCCCACTCCACTAATAGGAAAGCCCCCTATCTGTTCCTAATACTATCTCATCTGCCTGCTCTGGAGCGCACACTCCCTGACCACCCTACATAATTAGGCCTATCCCTATAAGCGGTCCTGCAGTCAAATTCGGGCTCGTCACCGATAAACGAGCTCCTTCTCTGGCCCCCTAACGGGATCTCTTTCGGGAGTTCATTACACCCTACTACTGACTGCATCTGAGACCATGCTGGTGGTCAGGTAAAACTGTGCTAGATGGAAATAAAGTAGGAGAGTTTCAGATATAAAAAGGTATAGTATGAGATATGAAAATTTAAGGAGATCACCGCTTTGGGATGATTCTCCGCGAATTAGAAACAGGAGGTCTCTCCAATCAGTCCGATTGGCGCATATATTTATTCTTCATTCTCTTTGGTATATACTTAAACGTATATAGAAAATGCTTTCTTCGCAAAGTTATTTCAAGTCAAAAGATTGATGGAACTTAGCAGTTCGTAGGTCGCTGTGAGTTGTCAGATGAATTGAGCCTTCAATAAGCGTAGGACATCAACCTCTTACAATATGAGAACGTATTTAGGATTATTTTTTTTCATTGTGGTAGCCCATATGGCGACTGCCTACTTGGGCATAAGTCGCCGTACACCACACGGCCTGCTACGAGGCTATATTAGAAAACAAATAACAGAACAAATAATATGTATCTAACGAATAACAACGATAAAAAATAACGAGGAAAACCAAGAGGACAAGAAGGAAGCATGCTTCGGCGTCGGGAAAAGGCCCGCCTTCCCTCGGTGCAGGAACATGTGACCTATAAAAAGAAGCACGAAAAAGGCCAAATAAAGGGGAAGAAGGCCGGCCTCCCCCAAAAGGCCATTGAGTTCATAAGTCAATTTGCACGAATTCGTCCGGAGTAAAAGGGATAAGTGGTAGCAACCCCGAACGTCCCTCTACCGGAACATGTAACGTGCGCGAAGATCGCCCAGACTGGGACATTCAAGAAGAGTGTGCTGAACAGTCTAAGGGACAACGCAGTCTTCACAGTAGGGCGCAGATGAGCATTCAATCAAATGGCCGTGCGACCAACGAATGTGTACAATTTGGAGACGACAGAAAGCAACCTGAAGCCTTCGCGGCACGGGGGTAGGTACATGGGAACAGTCGCGGCGCAATGGCACGTAACTTTAAGTTCCCTTCGACCGTCTCCAATCTTCTTTGCCAAGCAGCCCGGAGAGCTGCCAGTATGCCTGCCATATAGTCGGTGTAAGGAAGAGCGAAACGCTGGTCCGATCGCCCAATCCTCGCGGACTCTTTTTGACGCCCTCATCGGCGTGCTCATTCCACAAAATTCCTACATGTCCAGGAACGCAGCAGGAGATAATCTCGACATCCACCCGGCTTGCCAAAACCGTGGCGTCACGGATATCGTGAACCAGGGAATGCGGAGATTCCAATGCCCCGAGAGCACTCAGGGGCGCTTTCTGAATTACAATAAATCACAATCCGGTCTCCTAACCAAGCACGTCGCGTAATTTCCCGTACCGAGTGGTGGATTACCACCAGCTCGGCCGTAAAGACAGACGCAGCACCTGGCCGAGCCCCGCTGACTTAAAACAGAGTGGATACAGCGTGGAAGCCGACCCCCTCTTGGGACTTGGAACATCCGCATACACTGGCACGGTTCCATCGTGACACGAGGTGTGCCCCCAAAGGTCGAACGCAATACTCCCGGCGCTGGACAAGCTTTGTGAGCAGAGGCATGGAGGCAAATAGCCAAAGGTGTTACCCACCAGGGTGGCGTCTTGGGCAGATAGGGCCGCCACCTCCTCGAGAGCTATACTTAGCTCTCGAAGGAATTTCATAGCTCTAAACTCAAAGGGCTTAGGGTATGACTAGCGTCTCTCTGAGGCATAGGCACTGTCAAAATCAACTGCAGATGCAGTAAGATTTGTTGGCCACTGAGGGAGGCGCCGGGCTCGCGCGTGCTGGCGAATAGTGCACTGTGCACGGCGTAGACGAGTGGCATCTCCCCAGCATCGACAAGTAGGCTCTTAATGGGGGAAGTGCGGAAGGCACCGGTCGCCAGGCGAAAGTAGGTGTGGTGGATCGTGTTCACCTTCCGCAATACACGCTTGGCGGCGTTTGCATAAACTGGCATCCGTAGTCGAGCTCGAACGAACAAAGGATCGATAAAAAAGTAAGGCAGTTATCCTATCAGCGCCCAAGCGCTGAACGTCACGGAACGAAGAATATCCATGACGTGGGTACAAGAGACCCTAAGTCTACGAATATGAGTGTCCCAGGTGAAGCGTCGGTCAAATACAAGACCAAATCAACGGTGCGATTCAACCACTTCCACGCGTACCCCATTGAGAAACAAGTCTCGGTCAGGTTGGAGCCATGGATGGCGGAAGAAGTGCACCACCTTAGTCTTAGCCAAGGAAAACCGAAACCTGTTCCCTTCGGCATAGCGACAAACGTGGTTCAATGCCTGTTGGATTCGACTCTCCAGAGTTGGCATCTGGGCCGCGCCAAAAGAGATCGAAAGGTCGTCTACGTAGAGCAGAGAATGAACATCTTCTGGCAGCACGGAGGTGATGCCGTTGATTGTCAGGTCAAAGATTGTGATAGTGGACAGTGAGGACACTTGCTTGGGGGACACTCTCTTACTGCTACATTGGGCCGGATAGAACTCCCCCCACCCGTACGCGGAATCGACGATCTCGCAAAAATTCAGATATAAAGATTGGGAGGCGTCCCTTCGCCTCCACTGTGTGGAGAGTCTCCATAATACCATATCGCCATACGGTATCATAGGCCTTCTTCAGATCGAAAAACACCATAACGTAGTGATGCACAGCTACTGCCTGAGAAAAGGTATCTAAAGCGAAGAGAAGAACGGAGACATCATGACTGGTGTAAATCGCACATCCTCCCGCCCGGCCCCCATCCCTTGGTGGTGGAGTCACAAAATCCTTGTACCCCGGGAGGATGGGTAAGGGGCGTGCGCCAGCATGGTCTCCTGTAAAAAGATAGCTAACAGGGAACGGGAGGAGACGAGCCACCGCAACTCCTCCCAGTTGGCCCGGAGTCCGCGGCAATTCCCTTGAAGGTATATGCCTTCCAGGCCTAGCTCGGAGGAGACGTGGGCTCCCTTTTCGGAGAGAAGACCCTCACGGGAATGGCCGTACGCTTCTTGTCCTCCTTTCGGGAGGCAGTTTTAGGAACCCTGGAGGAAAGCCTGGTGACCAACCTCAGGGGTGTTGCCTCCTGTAAGTCTAACGGCTCGGTGGAAGCGCGTGGCCGTTTCGTCTTACTGGAAACGGTCACGCTGGGGGAATGGGTGAGCCCTTGTTTTAGCCGGGGTTGACTGTGAACCCTTTGTGCCGCCAGCTTTACCAGGGAAGTGCCTTGAGTGGGTAGAACCCGCAGAAGGGTCCGTATGAGCGCGGAAGCGAGCGTGCTCGTAGGTATGGAGGGGCTAGGAGCAGAGGGCGTCTTTTTTAATATTTGAGCATATAACGTCACTGGTAGCGTCAGGCGCGCCAGGATCAAGTCCTTAGTCTCACGAAATGAGAGAAGATCCTGAGCCTGAACTCCGAAGATTTCCTTCTCAGGGATATACGCACCACATTCCTTCGAAGCGGGATGCGGCTCTCCACAATTGACATACTTGGCCACACGCGATTTGGACTTATCGTGTGCGGCCTTGGAACAATTCAAACAGATTTCGGGTAAGCCGACTTTGCACATCGACAGGAGCGAGTAGTATGGCCGAAGCGGTTACAGTAATAGCACCTCCGCGGCAGGGGTACGAATGCCTTTACGCAGTAGCGATGCCAACCGGCATGCACCGACTAAGAGAGCTTGTCACAGTCAAAAGTGACGAATACTGTAGGGGTGTGTCTCGAGGCCCCTCCCTGTTTCCTCATCACACGATCGACCTTGACCGCCCAATGGCCGGCCAGCTCTCAGGTAATGTAATCTATGGAGTAGTCCACGAGTTTCCTTACATAAACTACTCCTTTAACGAAGTTCATGGAAGAGTGCAGCGTCACACTCACAGGCGTGCCATCAAGTGTCCGAAGGGCCCTAATCATGGCCACCTCAGAGGGTTCGACGCATTCGCCAAAAGGCTCCCATTCCAGAAACGTGTCACCTTCGGCTCTCTACCAATCAACCAATCACACTAGCTAAAGCTCTTATCTGATAGATCATGTTGCCCTTAGCCAACATGCTGCCATCAGTGGAGCGAATAACCAGGAAGCGTTTGAAGACAGTAGGCTCGAAAACGCCGGGTAGTCTCTGAATTAGGGGCCCCGATGTAATCAAAGCTTCGCTCTGCGCAATATCACTTTTGCTCTTAGTCAAGGACTCCGCACCCGGGGAGCAGAGAGGCCGGACGTGCCGATCTTGGCTTGCTCGCTTAACGAAGTGGCACCAGACCCCCATCTGTCCCCGCAGCCCCCGCGGGTGGAGAGGAGCCCCGAATCTTTTACGTCTTTTTCTTGTTGTTTCTTTTCTTTTTAAGAGAGGAGGGTGGGGAATGAACCCGCTTCTCCCCTCCGCCGGCAGGAGCTCCCAAGACAGATGGACCAGCCTGAGCAAGGTCCTTCTCCGAGATCGAAAAGGTCCTGTTGGTCGCCGGGGCATCATCCGAAGGAGGAGATCCCTCGTCTCTTTGAACTACCTTGGATACCCGAGCCGTTTGAGGAGGACCTTGCATAGGGGAGGACCTTGCATAGGGAAGGACTCAGGTTTGGTGTTTGGGTCCGAGCCCGGATTCGCCCCCATGGAAGGCCCTACCGTTTGATGCTAGATTGCCTTAAGGACCATGTCTATCTCGGGGGTAGGCTTCCATTTGGCCATCCTCTCCCCAGGACTTCACAGCTCCCATTGGTAGTGGTGTCACGAGTAGAGTATGGGGAGGCACAGACCTTCAACCTCACTAAGGTCAGTATACGAGCCAGCAGGTATTTGAAGGGAAGGGGTTGATGCGCTCTTCCCTTCCCTCTCCCCCATAATGGGGTTTGCCCTACCAAGCCGCTTCAATGGGGAGCGGTCGGTTATGGGCTGCCTGTTGGATTTCTTGGCAGTCCCTTTGGAAAGTAAAGGGTGGACTGCCGCTGGAAAGATGGTAGCACCCGAGGGCACCTCCAGACAAGGGGGTGAGGGGAAGTCTCCTACACCCGTAGGCAAAGGAGATGAGTAGGCCTCCTCTCCGGTTAAAGAGATTTGGAGGGTCCCCTGCGAGAGCACAGGGGAGGGAAGGCTCTATTTTTTCAGTTCACCTGCCCTAAGGCAGCTCCGTCGATGGTGAGGGTGTAAGAGGAAGAGTATTATTTTGGAGTTTTTAATCATCGGGCATGGGGACCCTATTCTTTCTGCGGGAAGCAAACGCTAATCCTTATCGCAGTGGCCCGCTTTGCAAGACGTGAGTACGGGGTTAGAAGAGCCAGGTGCTGCTATTTTAGGCCACCCCTCCCGCCTGGTGACCTGGCAGCTCTTCGGCATGGCGGCGCCACCTTGGGCACCGCGTAAAATGATATATAGTGAAGTGAGAATGAAAGCGGATGTGAGGAAGGTATAGGTGGGAATGAAGCAGGTTGTTAAAAACCTACCATCCCAAATCGGAACTTAGGGGTTAGGGAACATTGTCCCCTCCTCCCTAAGCCCTGATCCGGGATAGTTGGCTGAAAAAAAGGTCAACATCTACCCTGTGAAATTAGAGGCCGACCAGAGAAAGTTGTAGGAGAGGTTATAGGGGACGTGAGTAACAAGGAGTAACAAGGAGTAAAAAGGAAGGAAGGTACCCTAGAAGACCTTATAGTCCATTCAATGAGGGTACCTTTGGACTAGCAATAGACCACTACTATTCATCATATACGTCAACGACATGGACAGTGACATGTTTGCCAAGATTTATAAATTTGCTGACGATACCAAGCTTGGTATGAACGTTGCAAAGGATGGAAATACTGCCCGCCTGCAGAAAGATCTTCGGAAGATTGGGGAGTGGTCGGACAAGTGGCAAATGCCTTTTAACGTGAACAAATTCAAAGTAATGCATATGGGCCACCGAAATCCACAATCTCATTATATCCTTAAGAGCACAGCTTTTGAATCTACCGACACTGAGAAGGACTTGGGTGTAAATATAACTAATGATCTCAAGTTCTCGAGGCAGTGTATTGAGGCAGCGAAGAAAGCCCAAAGGAGGCTAGGTTATATAAAGCGCCAGTTTGGATATCGGAACAAGGAAATAGTACTCTGTTTGTACAACTCACTTGTTCGACCGCACCTGGAGTATGCCGTACAATTTTGGAGTCCTTCATTTCGAAAGGACATCGCGAGATTGAAACACGTGCAAGCCAGGGCAACTAAACTGATTCCCTCTATCAGAAATAAAAGTTATGAAGATAGATTAAGGGAATAAGATCTGTTCTCGTTGGAAACCCGTAGACTGCGTGGTCAGCTCATCGAAGTTTTCAAAATACTTTGAGGGCTTAACAATGTTGACTTCAGGGATATTTTGAGCCTTAATGAGAGCAGAAAAAGAAATCACGGCTTCAAACTTGAGCTGAAGCGTTACAACCGCGATCTATGTGGGGAATTTTTCACGTACAGTATCTGCGGTAGCTGGAACGCACTTCCGATGGAGGTTGTCAACTGCAATTCTGTTGACCAGTTTAAGATAAGACTAGACAAAGTCTTTAAAAGTGTCCGTTTAGGGAGGACGTAAGGCAATTGAGCTGGAATGTGCCCGCTCGACAGCTAGTCCAAAGGTACCCTCATTGAATGGACCGTAAGGTCATCTAGGGTACTTATTTTCTTTTTACTCCTTGTTGTTACTCAAATCATAACTCTGAAATTTTGCGAGGCGTTTACGCTGGAAGACAAGTTACATTCCTATTTCTTCTGATGTAATTGGCTTCAATGAAAAAAAAACACTTCCCAATCTTAACTGAACACAAAAACAACTTTCAAATTATATAGAGAAAATGAATATTTCAAAATAAAATTCATCCACGCCTCAAACATAACATTCCAGGGGGTTGTAGCTTAGGGAGTTGGGAGGCTAGATATTCGGAATGATGTGGTCAAAGAATATGTCTGAAAGCCAAGTATTGGTTCTCTTGTTTGTGAGGCATGGTTCAGAGGCCCTCCAACGGCCACCTCCTGGATCCAGGGCAAAACCAAGTCGTGCGGACACTTGATGTAGACATTCGGTATTGAGTCATTGGCTCTATTTAAATACAAACGAGGGCATGATCTTGCTATCGATGCTGACCACCCCAAACACCATGATGTGGACCGGGAACTCAGTTTTCCCCACACTGGTTACATATTTAGGG
The DNA here is from genome assembly GCA_963969495.1 of Ceratothoa steindachneri. Classification (NCBI taxonomy): domain Eukaryota; kingdom Metazoa; phylum Arthropoda; class Malacostraca; order Isopoda; family Cymothoidae; genus Ceratothoa; species Ceratothoa steindachneri. The sequence goes on along the minus strand of OZ018319.1, from coordinate 57,363,065 downwards.
GGCAGCTAAGCCAGCGGTTGTTCACCATCTGGTCCTGGCCAAAATTCTTTTCGTTTGAGAAGAACCAAAACATGCCGGGCTTGATGGGATGCTTCAGACTTTGTTCACAAGCTTTGTAACAGATTCCTTCCGCTTGCCCTTCATCTTCTGCAACATATACTGGGCTTTCTCATCTTGTATGAGTAGTAGCTGATGTCCTCATGCAGTAACTGCTTGAGAAGAGACTGTGGCTCTTCCTTGTTCCTGGCTATGGAGCTCCTTGACTTGCTGCGTTCGTTGTCAATGATTGCCTCGATATATATATATATATATATATATATATATATATATATATATATATATATATATATTCGGGGGTTCTTTTCTTATCAGAATGCTTAGGGTGAGGTTTACGAGCCGTCGTACCCTCATCATCACAGCCTGACTAATCCGACTGTTTCCTGATCCTCTGCCATTTTCGCAGATGGACAACCAAGTCCTTTGAGATCTTCGCATTAGAGCTACCGGCGTGAATACCAAGGAATAAATTCTGTCATGGTATTGCTTCCGTCACGGACGATACAAAACTGAGTCTACTATAAGAATAAAAAAAGAGAACTGACGCCAAACAACACGCATAAACAGAATTTATAAGCACCTACAGCTAAAAATTACCCGTAGCACTCTGTATTTACATATTAAGAACATGGACTATAATAATATTTATTTAACTTTTTTAATTTTCAATTTTTTCGCCAGACATCCCACTCCTAGCCTCTCCACTCTCTCATGAAAAGCCATGAAAAGGTTTTAGGGTCTTTGCCTGTCTTGATTAAAAAAAAAAGGCATTTTGAAGAACGCTTGGGAATACAACCTTTCAATAACCCATTGGGTTCATCTTCGCAATCTTCATCTAGCGTTATTTTATTTAGTTTTATCCTGCCAAATAATTCTTCACTACTAGTTTTCATTTTGTCAATCTATCTCTTTAAGAAACTCGTTTGTTATTTCATTGTTCATCTCGTTTGTAAAAATAAGAACTTATTCGACAAAGTCAAAACAAAAGACCTCAGTTGATTCTCTAATCTTTACTCTTATTTATTCTTATAATTTATTCTATCTATATAAAGTCATTGTATAAAGTTCTCAAGTATTTTCCTAAACTCGAGTGAAATACTGTTTTGCTCTTTGGTCATATCACACAGCCTCAAATATCTATATAACTTTTATTATTGTTTCAATTTTCTAATAAAGATTCTGTCACTTCAGCATTAAGTTTATTAAACTTGTTTATTGTGTAATTGGGAAGGTTTTGTTCCCTTGGCATTAGTGTTTTTCTCTCTTGCTTTAAATTGATTTTGATCTTAGTCCTGAGTAAACTGTGGTCGCTAGTTGTGTTGAAAGAGCTGATAACTGATATGCTCTTACTGAAAATTTTCCGGGTGAAGAGTATGCAATCGATTTCCTTATTTGTGCCGTTTGGTCCCGTCGACGCCCCTCTCATGCTTTTGTTTGTATTAGAAGAAGGAGCAGTGGCGAATTCAGGTAGATGAAAATTGGGAGGGAGGCTAGCCTGAATTGCTCCCCTTGAATAGTCTGAGAAAAGTGCGTTTATGATTAATAATGGTAATTTTACATATCATTGAAAACACTGATCTGCATGATGTTTTTATTGACTGTATGACATCTTTTTCAAAATATATATGAAAAATGGTTATTTACTTTGTTTTTTATTCATCCCTATCACATCACGTTGTCGAGTTATACGGAGATGTTACTTTTTTGTATAACATAAGTAAATATTTATATATATTATAATATATATATATATATATATATATATATATTATATAATATATATTTTACATTATATAATATTTCTATATATATTATAGATATATTTCTAATATTGCTAATATATTTTTCTTTATTTTTAGATTGTGAATATTTCTAGAGGCTGTATAAATTCAGCAGACATATTTTTCACTGTCTGTGGGCAATTCACCCCTTCAGATTCCCGGAGCAATATTACTCTTTTGTTGAAGCGTTGTTATTTAGCTTATTTTGGCTGCAGATTAGGCGACCAAGACAAGCCATTTGCCCTACACAAAGCTTGCAAGAGTTGCATCAGTAAGCTCCAAATGTGGTCAGTTATAAAACTTAAATGTATGCCCTTTGGAGTACCAATGGTATGTCGAGAGCAGAAAAATCACCATGATGACTGCTACTTTTGTATGACTAAATTAGCTGGATTCAATAAGAAGACTAAAGATCGCATAATATGGCCAAATATTCCTTCAACAATAAGACCTGTTGTTCCACACTCAGATGATACACCTGTGCCTGTGCCACCTGAGATATGGGAAACTTCATCAGAGTCCGATACTAGTGATACTAATCAGATAGAAGTAGACTATGAACCACCACCAAATGACGATCCCAAACTCTTCAACAAAGCTGAGCTCAACGATCTGGTGCGAGACCTTAACCTTCCAAAAGAAAGTGCACAGTTACTTGGCTCTAGACTGTAGGAACACAGGCTTCTAACTTCTGGAACAACATTCGCTTGGTACTGCAATCGTGAAGCGGAATTCATTCAGTTCTTTAAGAAAGATGATTCTTTAGTTTTCTGTTCAAGTATTTCTGGCCTTATCGAACACATTGGGATGCTGTACAGAAGTTTAAAGGTTGTTCTTCTCTACAATGGCAACAGGGCTGCATCTGTGCCAATTGGCCATAGTATCCAAATGTCCGAAACCTACGACAATTTGAAAACACTAATAACTGCAAACAAGTACCATCAAAACAATTTTCTCATTTGTGGTGATTTAAAAGTTATTGCTCTCCTACTGGGTCTTCAAGGGGTAACACCAAGTATCCCTGTTTTTTGTTTCTCTGGAATAGTAGGGCGGACAGTCAGCACTATAATAAAAAGGACTGGCCACCAAGAACCAACTCTTTACCCGGAAATCACAACGCGAGAGCTATGCCACTAGTTGACCCCAAGAAAATTTTGCTACCACCACTTCACATCAAATTAGGGCTTATGAACAATTTTGTGAAGGCCTTGAACAAGAATGGAGCTGCTTTCAAGTACCTGAAGTCAAAGTTTCCTCGTGTAAGTGAAGGCAAGTTAAAGGCAGGAGGAATCTTTGTTGGCCCTCAGATTCGGGAATTGATGAAGGACGAGCATTTTGAGGAAGCATTAGCAGGTGTCGAGGTGAATGCCTGGTTTTCCTTCAAGCAGATTGTCCATAACTTCTTGGAAAAAACCGCTCCGCAGAATATGAAAAAAATTATCCAATATCTGATTTCAAGTTTCCAGCAACTTGGGTCTAGAATCTGTGTGAAGATGCACTTTTTGCACTCACATCTTGACTATTTTTCCACGAATTGTGGGAACTACAGTGAAGAACAAGGAGAGAGTTTCCATCAGGATATTTGCACCATGGAAACTCGATACCAGAGCAAATGGAATGTCAGCATGATGGCGGATTACTGCTGGTCATTGAAATGTGATGGTCCCGATGCACAGTACAAGCAGAAATCACAGCGGTACCTCTTCTTTTGAATCGGTATGTAGGCTAACCATGAGAGCATGTTTTTTTGCATTCGTTTAATTTGATGTTGATGATTTTGATTCATTTCATGATAGCCGTGATTTATTTCATGTTGATTTGGTATACATATGTTTTTAAAACTAAAATAATGTGCTTTTCCATGATTACTTATTAATTTTAAATAAGTAACAATATATTAAAAATGCACATTTATTGTTATCATTAATTTGTATTTTATTCAAAATCCTTACGTGATAGAAAAAAATGGTTTAGATTTAAAATCATCAACCCAAGAATATGCAAGATCACATCCATGAATAAAAATAAAAATTTAAAAATTCCAAAATGCAGACCAGTGTAATAAATAACAGTAACACACAGGAAAGAGCACTAACTCTCTCATATCCGAATTTTTCTCTACACATCAGAAAATTATGAATTGTGGCTTATTTTTGAGATTTACCTGAATTTTAGACATGTATCATATAAGATATATTGGATCGCAACGGCTTAAAAAAACTGTTTATATATTCTATATTATCATATAACTCTTTCTGAATAGCATAATACAAGAAAGGTTAAAAAAAAAGAATATAAACTTAAACGGGTCTGAAATTTGAAGGGGGCTTCAACCCCCTAGACCCTAGAGCCACCCCCCTTGGATCCGCGCCTGAAAGGAACTCATGATTTTAAGATTTGTTCATTCAGCAAATTCTTGTAATCTGCTTCCTCGTTCTTTATCTTTGTTTACTGTGAATTTTCCTTCCGATCGACTACTGTGTCTTTATTTTTAAATCTTTCCATCAGTGCTCCATAATCATCTTAAAATGATGGTTTCCTTGCGTACGTGAATAAATCATAAAAATCCTCAACTTCTTCATCTGAGTAAAATGTTGTACATAAGTAGGTTGACCAGTAGTACTTGTAAGGAATACCTATTTGATATTATAATTACTAGTTTAATTAATCTATCAGCTATTCCTATGAAATATCTTATGGATAGTGCAATTTTAAATGCAGGATAATGCCATTAGTTGTGCCTCCAAGTTTTCAACCAATTGCTGGGTTGGAAAAGATTGCAGGAGACTTAATCACAGACTAACTAGCCTCCCGATAGTTGCCATCTAAATCCAATGGAGAGGTACAGATGGGAGGCAATTTAACGTAAAAATTCTCTTTTGGAAGCAATCCAGGAGACGGCAAATAATGTTTCTGCTGACTTCATCAGTAGGAAACAGAATAGACTTTTCAAAGTTACTCAAAAAGAGTGTTGTTTTGTCCTGTAGCTCTTGAACAATTTTATTTAAAATTAGTTTTCATCTAATTTCCATTTATTGCATTTCTGATAATAATATATTAACTTTTATCAAATTCAATATATGACCTACCAATTATCAAGTTCATTTTTTTTATTTTTCCATTCGTTATATTTAGTTATCTGCTCCTAAGAAAATATATTATTATCGTAAAATTCAAATCCATTTGCTCATTTCTATTTTATTGTGACGTGAAAAGGATTCGAACCACCTTATACAACACGCTCATCACAATACTACTAATTAAAAATCTGGAAATGATCTCTTGACAGTGACTATATATTAACATTCATTTTTATGTTTATGATTGTCTTAACTACACAAAAAATACATCTATTTTAAGAGAGCTTTGGCAATTTTCAATACTTGCATATAATCTCTAGACAAACTAGAGATTCTCATTCGGGCACGCCACGCCCTCTTTCCTTTATACAAACTGAAAGAATTACAACCTGACATTCATAAGAACCATACAGCGAAACATCATTACCTCCTGTCTTTCCAAAACCACAAGCCTCAGAGAATCTAAATATTGCCTAGTTCAGCACACAACCCATGTGTAGAGAGAGAGGTGTAGGAAAAGGAGCGACTGGCGTATCGACTGAGCCTTCCTAAGTCTAAAAAGACTCATTTAAACGAAGCTTATAAACCGCCCGCTTCTACTTATTTCTCGGCATGCTACACAGCTCCTTCTTAGAAGAGGAGCGTATTTTGAAGAAATGAAGACGCCACTTTAAAACGTTATCCAAGGCGTAACACCCAACCACCAGTCTGGGTACCACTGTAAATAGAGGGGTCTATGAAAATGACGATTAAATAGTAAAGAACGAAAATAGCGTGAGGCGAGTTGTAGTGCTTCCTGCGTCGCTGGATCGCCGTTGTCGAGCGGCGTATGAACTGCGCTTCACGTGATCTTCATGGTTTTATACCTATACAGATTCCTTGGTGAACGTTTTTTTCTAGTGACTCGACTCTCGATACCTACAACTCCACCTCTTCCAACAGAAAAGGTATGTTCCCCAATGTTCCCTCCCAAGCGACCTCTTCACCTTCGTTATGAACATGACAATGCTATTCCTTTCACTTTATTTACATAACAACCTCTTCAAAGATGACTTAGTGAACTACTACTGTGATAAATCACCCCAACTGGTCGCCTGGCAAGAGGACCTCCCATTGTTTCAGCCATAGAATGATTTTCTCATCCCTCCTACAAACCTCCCTACGTCCTTTTCCTCCCATAGCTATCAACAGGTCGCTGCTACATGTCTATGGTCGACATACCAGGAAACAATTGTTGCTATGGCCATTTACTCTTAGTCGGCAAGTCCTCGAAGCCGACCAACCAATGCCTTCTACGTTAAATTCCCTAGTCATAAACCTGCCCACCTACACTACACGTGTAGAAGCACTCCCGGGCTCCTCTTCTTTAAACCTCTGAAAGGGTTCTCCATCTTATCTTCCTACTCCCCTCCATCGAATTCATGATTACCAACCTACAACATTTTCTCCCCGCTGTTTTACTACTCAACACCCACTCCTTAATCCGCGAGAAACGTCTGCTCTCTCTTAAACTGAATCTCACTCAATGAGACAGTCACCTAGGATATCTATGAATGAAACATTCCTTGCATTACTTTTGTATTTAGTGATAAAAATTTTAAAAAGCAAAATAATACTTATCTTAAAACAAGTTTCTTTGAAGTTAATTATGTGAACGAATCTGATGCCATAGTAACGATGTCAGTATTTCATCACAAATCAGTGTTATCAAAAGAACCTCTTTCTTTTTCCAGTACCAATATGAGGCCCTCATTTTGCATGTTTATTTTGTCATAAATTTGGCTAATATTTTTGAATGTGAAATCTTCCTTCTGACCGGCAGAGTATACAAGCTTATTTTTAATTACAATTTCGAGGATTCGGGGTGAATTTTACCAGGGGTGTTTTATAAAACAAACTATGAAGGAAACAAATTCCTGTATATTTATTCAATAGGTACATGGATAAATTATAAAAAATATGGAAAATAGCATTATTTATTTTACAAATATTTGGGGATATAAATGATATGTATCTGTTAAATATAGGTACTAAAATTCACGAAAAAATGCAATCGGTAATGAATTTGCTAAATAACATTCAAGCCTACTTGCAATGGAAAAAATTAAATTATTATTACTCGCAAAGTTTTTTATCTCTAAAATCGAATAAAAAGAAAACGCTTTTAACTTTTGAAATTATATCAGTTACAAACAACATATCTCCTAATGATTTATATGGGCGTATCGAAAATTAGTTTTCTGAAAAAAAGTTTTTTTCTTCTACAATGAAGAAATTTTGAAAAGTAGTTCATTAGAGTTTAATCCAAAAGTTCAAGTAAGTTACCATACTACCAGTCGGGTTGAATATTTGGTCCAACGATATTTATTTACTACGGCAAATCTGATATTATTTTTTTACAAGTTATTGAATATATTTATATTCTAGATTGGTGAAATAAGAGAAATAAAAAGAATGAGCAATATGTAAAATGTAACGTATATATATATATATATATATATATTGCAACAGTTAGCCATATCAACCGCAATTTCTGGGGCTAGAAAAGCTAATATAAACATTTCAAGAACTACATAGCTCGTGCAAGAAATGGAGGCGCTAAAAGTACGAACTTAACCGCAAGATATTGAAACAAGAAACTACATTTACTATAGAAACTTACCTAAATCTTTGAGACACTCGTATAAAACAATGAAATTGTTTTCAAAATATTCAATAAAACATTGCTAAAAAAATGGATTATAATTGACCATCACACGCAATAACTGTTTAATGCAGAGGTTTTGAAGCATTAGATCAGCCTCTATTATTGAGGGAGATGAACAAGGAAGGCAATAAAAAGTATTACCATCTCATCTAGGTGTTTTCACCCCCCCCCCCACAAACAGACCAAAACAAGTGCGGATCTAAGGGGGAAGGCTAGGGGGCTGAAGTCCCCCCCTAAATTTCAGACCCATTTATGATTTTAGATATTTTTTAAGCCATACTTGTATTCTGCCATCCAGAAAGAGTTATGAAATAATATATAATATATATATATATATATATATATATATATATATATATATATATAAACAGTGTTTAAACTGTTGCGATTCAATGTATCTTATATGATACAAGTCTAAATGCAGGTAAATCTCAAAGATAATTATTAAATTTAGTATTTGATCTTGGCTGAAGTCCCCAAACTACAATAAACCACGATTCATAATTTTTTGATGTGTGGAAAAAAATCACATTTGAGAGTTAGTGTTATTAATCATCAATGCCATTTTCTCAGACTACTCGGAGGCAGGAATTCAGGGTTAATATATGTATATAAGGTTAGGGTCCAATTTGGGGCCATTTGGTTCGATTACAGCGCAATGGGTTCGCCTCTACGTTATTTCCGAATGTTTTGGCTTAATAAAAGAGCATAAAATGATGAAGGATTCTAGGATCTAGTTTATCTTCGATGGACGACCAGAAATTCATTAGACTTTAACCCTGATTGAAACATTGGAGCAGTTCTGAAAGGCAACACAGAGGCTAATATGATCTAGGACGTTCACCTAGTGGATATTTAATAGTGAAGCTCAAGCAACATTCGCAAGATGTGTAGCCATAGACAAATGTTTGAGCAGCTGGCAGATCATTCCGATGGAGAAAATATCAGGAAATTGCGATCAACCATGCAGCACAGATGACTACGAGGAACCTAACACATGTCATCGGACACAAGTAATGAAGTGTCTCAGACAACATCACCACAACCACATGCATTGGTCCATAATTTGTAAGCTCATTAAAGCTTAATACGATTGGGGCCGTGGGAATGATATTAAAAAAGACGGGTATACAAGCGGAAGCCTGCAAATTATGACAACCCTCGACTCAAGATTTGCTCCTAAAGTCGATATCCAGACAGAACGAATCTCATAACTTGTTCACTTGGGTTTTGGCGAGAAGAGTCATAAAACCTATAAAATTATAAATATAATCTTAATTATCTTGGAAGATGTTCCTGACCATATGAATGGTGTAGTAAAAAACATGGATCAATAAATCTTCTGAAACACAAAATTTGCTTCTGTCTAAAGCTTTTGCTATAACTGTGCTTGGGATCTTTGAAACTTCTACCCATATCTTTAAATCTCTTCTTAGATCCTACTTATCAGGACTGCAGACTGCAACGTGTCTCAAGATCTGCACACTAAATAATAAGCGTGTGTGGTTTTCTCCGTTCATTTAGCAATATTTTTTTATATGAGTGCCCATTATATTTTGTGTGTTAATGGTCGCCGATTTGTTCTCAACTAGCAAGAGTCAATTTAACAGCTTGTACTATCTAGAACAAAAATAACAATATTTTTTTTACATTTCAAAGCTAAATAGTTCATTTATTCAATCAAATTCGTATCTAAAATAATTTAGTACAGGCGATTCGATGCTTAGGGCTAAACGTTCAAATTTGAGGGAACACTTTACTTAGCAGAAACAAATGGCTTAGACAGACGAAGCAGAAACGAATAAGCAAAGGTAAACATGATTGTGAAATATGACAGAGAAATTGCTTGGGCGGAGCTTGCTTTTATTGGTGCTTGTTCTGACAAAACTAGATTCTCCTGAACAATTTGTTCCCTTTGTAGGCTGTCAGTTGCATCTTCAGTGCCAGCATCAGAACATTCCATGGGTTCTGTACGATCCATCATGTAAGCCTTGGCCCTGCTTCTCTGTTGTTTATCTAATTCAAGGCCAATGACTTTTCGGATGCGTGCGTTGTACCCGTTCAAATATTTACACTGAAACGGCGAAGGGAAAGCTATTGTAACCAGGGTAAAAATAGTTATAAAAAGTCACAATGCAAAAATCTCTAAAAAACATAAAACAATAGGTGGAATGGCTGTGCCAAGGAATCTGCAAAGTTTCTCAAGAGGGCTAAGGAAGATGATAGGCTCTTTAGTGTAATGACTTATGAATTAAATAATTAGTGTAGAAGTTAGTATTAAATAAAAAAAAACTTCTAATGTCTTATAATAAACACAAGAGGGAAAATATCAATGATGGTATGAAGACTAAGGCAAGCAGTACCTAAAGTGGTACATTTCAAATTACTACGCTTTAGTTCATTCAAAATATCAATATCTCTTTTAGGTTTGGAAGTGAAATTATGGGATGATGTTGTTATTATATTACAGATACACTACACAGTAACTATGCGCCTTCACAATCTTGAATGCCATAGGATAAGAGATACCATAAAGGTTTAAATAGGAAGCCCGACTATACGGTCCTCTTTACACCTATTGTCGACCGTGGTTCAGTCATGACATTTATTCACTCAAAAGCTTCCTTGATTATGCAACCGGCGACCGGGATGCCAATGTGGGAATTTCTGATTCGCTCGAGAGTAATTTAGTACATTCATGAGATTATTATAGAGCAGAGCAGATTCCAAATCCTCTACCTTCACCCGTTTCACGCATGAAGAATTTTACGACACACACCTGGTGGTATTCTAACTCATGTCGCCAATGCAATATTTTAACCTCAACAATAAAACATCATCCTCAACCGTTTTCCTCACAAAATGGATGGAGTCGAAGCGTCGACTATATTGGTAGATAACGAATTATTACGTCATGGCTCAGAGCATCCACACTGGTCTAAATTTTATATTTACTAAATGTAAAAAGGGTTTTAGCCTCTTTAATTCACAAATTTTCTAATATAAAAAATAAAACTAACAAATAATATTTTACTTTTAAAAAATCTATGGCATTCTCATCAGGTAATTTTATCCTATAATTAACTTAATTATATAATACATCTATACAAATAAAATCAAAGTAGTGTTTTTTTCCCTATCTATGCTCTTCCCCCAAACGTTGATATAAGTTTCTTCTTTCGTAATATATCCAAAATATAGGTTTGTCAAGCACTTAACGCTTAAATAGTTCACATTATAAGATTCAAATGTCCCATTGCTCCTATTTTAAACAAACAAATGGAAAATGTTCAAATTCTCACATGACTATGGCCTACACTATACTTTAGAGACCTAATTATGTCATCCCTAATAATATTACTCAAATTGAAGGGGTGTCAAAGGCCTAATCATAAAACTAAAATATATAATAATATTGATATTATAATGTCTACATTTTGGATCGCAAAGATATTAAGTTTGAAAAATACTTTGATTCATAGTGTTAAAAATAAAATTAAAACCTAAATAAAATGGTCGTTCAGGTTGTTATGCTGACCTTTATATCGAGGCCATGGCTCTTGTAATCCTGTAAGAGTGAGAAATCTTGGCAGGATGCCTATGCTGAGCGCGTTTGTTTGTTTTATGTTTGATTTTACTAGTTTGTTTTTATCTGTTAAATGCTCCCACAGACCACGGATTGCCAGTCGATACGAATGGAAGTCCAACCGGCAACTAACCAGTCTTCACGCCCCAAACTCCAACAAAAAAAGGTGTTTTGCAGTACTTTGCAGTAAAATGTCCATTAATAACGAAACTATTTATACTATAAAAATTACAGTACTTTACTGCCAATTTTGAAGCAAAATTTACAGTGCAGGGTTCATTCCTCGCTAGAAGACCCCAAGCCAACCCCTCACAACCCCCTCTAAGTATACCTATCATACACAATATGACCCAATTGCTCCTCGGTCAGCCCTTTTCTCTCTTAGACACTCATCCACATAATAAATCCACCTTTTACGTGGCTTTCAAATCCTTCGCACACCTTAACATTGTAGTCTTGAAAACTATTACCCTCTCCATCTTTATCCTCTCCAGATGTACAATAACTACAGTTATCCCACCTCTCATCCTATCCCTTTTTCGTTCATTTATATCTCCAGAAACCATTTACCACTTATCTCAATTCATCCCAGAATCTCTCTTTCTTAACCTCACGCCAAATTCACCCATAATTCTGACTTCACACATATGTATTTAGCTATTGCATCATGGCACTCTGCCAAAAAACCTCCATACCCACTTTATCCCTAGGTACGACTATGATTAACACCTGATCGCACTCCAGTCACTTTAACCCACACAAACTCCTCTTCCCCTTCCTGTTTGTCTTACATAGTGCAAATATCTGCAACCTTCCTCTTATAAACACTTTTACTACTTCTCCTCTCTTTCCCTCATCACATTACCATTCACCTTCCACACAATCGGTCGCTCCACACATTGAGGAAGATTAACCGAAATGGTTGCACTCGACCAAAAACAGCCCTCTCTCATTACCACCATTTCTTGTGCTGCAGGAAACAACTTTCGGGTGAGCGGCCTTCCAGGCTGGTTGGCCCACATCCGCCACGCGCCCGAAGACGCGATGAAAATTCTTCCTATCCTATACCGAAGGATAAACCTCAGCAATAAATCACACTGAAAAGTTACTCTTACGTGTTTTCGTTCCAGCAATGTCAGGTCAATGAGTTTGGGTTCGAACGGGACAAGGGTGAGTGGTTCAAGGCCCAGCATAGTGACATCATTGTACTGCAAATAGACAGAACCGTCTCATCAAATTACATATTTCATCCGCTAAAAAATTCTTAGTAACATCTATAAACACCACACCCAATAATTCTTCTTTTTTCGTCGTTTTTTTATTGGATTTGTATTTATTTCATATATTTAATTATTGAATAGGTATATATGATTCTTTAACCGTCTATAATTTCTATTTGTCTTCAATCAGTTGCTTTATAACATCTGTTCGCACGATTTGCTTTCAATAATACCAGTTACTATTTACTCCTATATGTTGGCAGTATTTGCTGTCAACACTCTCAATTGCTCTACATTCTTATTACTTGACACTATTTGTTTAAAACACTATCAGTTGTTCTATGTATAATGTTATCTGTTGCACTACTTGATTTCAACACATTCAATTGCCCTACATTCTTATCTGTTCGCACAATTTTCTTAAAACACTATCAGTTGTTTTATGTATAATGTTATATGGTGGCACTATTTGCTTCCAGCACTATGAGTTGCTCTATGTATAGTGTTATCTGGTGTCACTATTTGCTTTCAACACTATCAGTTGCTCTACATTCTTATTTGTTGGCACTATTCTTACATATATTTGACTGAAATTAGGCCAGGGTCTTCATTTAGTGACAGTATTTACATTTTTTTAAGAGAACTGTTATAAACATACCTTTGTAGGTCTTTTAATGACTGCGACTATGGTTTCTAACCGGATTCCAAATTCACCAGCCTTGTAATAACCAGGTTCTGTGAAAAATATTAAAAAAATACATGAATTTGTGAAATAAAAATCGCTTTGTCATAATTTGATTTGGTTTTATAATAATTTTAGTAACCGTTTTAGACTTCCCTGTCAGATTAAGGTGGAGAGGGGATGTAATCTCTCGGAAATAGAATGGTACTCATTTTTCTCTATTCTTTGATCAATTTCCATTTTAAAAATCCAAATTTCGAAATCAACGATACTTCTCACCTAATGAAGGTGAATCGGTGTACCACAATATCGCTCTACCTAGAATCGTCCATTTGAGCCATATATGTTAATGCAAATAGAGTATCTTCGTGTCCACTTTAAATTTAAGTGACTTGGAAACCGATCTTACCGTCTGAGAAGAAGTATCCCTCGTTCAGGTCATGCTCTTCTGTGCCGTAAATTCTCACCTGGACGGGGGCTACAAAAGAAAAGAGGAAAGAGTTCAGAATCGATTGATTTGTGCATTTAACAAAGTTAACCCAAGAGAGAGATCTCTGAGAGAGTCGTGCGCCCCTCGAAGCCTCATACCCTCGAATATCCACTTTTGATTACTAGTTCTATGTAACTTCTACTTATTTTATCCCCCCTAATTTCAGCACTTTCTTTACGAATCTCTTAATAATGCCTTTGGCAGAAATGCTCATAATTAGTTCTCAATTTTTAAAATAAAAAATAAACACAAGCCTCCCTTGAGTTACAAAGAACAGGTTTGAATCAAGAATATAATTTTTTCATTGGAGGGAAAAGACAGGAAGGAGGAGAAAAGCAAAAACTAGAGCCTACCTTCGTGAACATTAAGGAACATTCCAATCCCGTGGCCGGTTCCATGTTTGTAATCCAAACCAACTTCATATAGAGATCTAAGTGAAGATTTAAAAGAAAAAGATTAAGGACCATTCACTCGGGGCACTGATAAGATATTACAAATAAATAAAAGTACGAATAAGCCTTAGGATGGCTTTAAAATCTCCCGGAAAAAGAATTTCGAAAAATTGCAAAAAAAAATCTCCGATTCAAGAACCGACGATCCAATTTTTAATTATTGTGTGATCACGAGCAAATGCTGTCTATCGAAACAGAAGAGCTGAGGCGGAATAAAGCCTACCTTCTGGCGAGAATATCTAGGCGGGTATCTTTGGTCCCCTTGGGGAAGGCAGCGGCAGCCAGGTCAATGGCACCCTTCAAGACTCTCGTGTAGGCTTCCTTCTGGAACTTGGTAGGCGTTCCGTAGTGGAGAGTACGAGTAACATCAGTGGTACCGTCTGGAAAAAGGTTCAAGGAATCTATGATACCAAACATTACTTCAACCCGAAAGCCAGAGGTGGAAAATTTGACGATTAATTCTAGTAAAATAATTTAAACTCATATGTATAATTCAATGATGACGTGTTTATTTAGGAGATAAAGATAGGGAGGTAACCTCATAAGATAAATGATTGATTCAAAACCAGTAGAGTAGTAAAATAGATAAAAAACAACAACATTTGCTGTAGCAAGCATCATCGACCCTAAATACTGTGGCAAAGAAGGAGATTTCAAACTTGCCCGAATAAGGACGGGGTTCCTGCGACATTTAGGGCGCATGTGGCTTTGTTGGCCAATAAGGGCGGCCTTCTAAATGAATTAAATTTTTTGCAGGTCAAATTATTTTATTAGTACTACAAAAAGTACTCACAAAAAAGTAATTTAAAAGTTAGATAACTTTAGAATTTATATATTTTTCACTTTGAAGCTAATACATAGTTAGAGTAGTTAATTTTATACAAAATAATGTATAATTTGCAGTATATCTAATTAAAATTTTATTAATGCGGTCTACAGCTAATTTAATGCGGTCTTCAGCACAGGAAAAGTTCCCCACCCTGTCCTAGAGCATCCATTACCTTACCAAAGAGCAAAAGCACTTAAAAGTCCCGGGTGAAAGGGACAGGCGGAAGCAAACGAATGACTGGCTCAGGCGACAAGTATTGAGGCTACTTTAATTGTTTCCCTCCTAGATTTTAATCTCTCGAAAGGGAAATGACGGTTCCACCATGTCGTCAGATCAATTACACTGCGTGAAAAAATGGGGTTTTTTTAAATGATTTATAACAATTTTGCATCGCTGAATCCGAAAGTGAGATCTGTTTCCTCCGATCAGGTCAAGTTTTTGTGCTGTCTCCTTTTGAAAAATCCAATCTTATAACTAAATCGATTATATTTTTCTCACATTTTCGGTTGAATTTTTAAATATTTCTCATCCGAAATAGTTGTTTAAGATAAAATTATTGTTTTCTAACATAATCTATTAATTAAATGTTACAAAAATTGATTAATGTAAATTGGATATTAGGTCATCATTGTTCTGAGTTCAGGGCATGAACTTCCGTTTCTTCTAACTCCTAGAATGGTCAGAGCTAGGGATATCTCTCATCAGAATCCAACCGTAATCATCCATCATGCCTACATCCCAGCGTCCCTGATACCTGGTCTCCATCTCTCCCATGTCCTGATGGAAGGTAATGCGAGCACTGTCAGAGAGGTGGGGTTTTTTCCTTCAATCTGGATGTCAACAGTTTGGCAGAGGACTTCGACAAACTGAGATCACAAACTAGATAATATAGTTACTTTGGGGAAAAAGGATCTGGACCATCATCATCAAAAAAACACTTCTTTTTTTTCATTTTCTTCAACACTGGAGGAATCTTCGTCACATATATCAAGAAGTTATCCAGACACGCACTGGAATTTCATCACAATGAGCTACACGATGATGTGTTGATTTAAGATCAGGATATTTGAGGCTGATCTGGTTATTTCTGTTGGTCCCAGTCAAATCATAGCGCATTAGTAGCAGTCGGTGCCATGGTTCGTCGCCTCACTTCAAACCAGTGCAATTCCAAAACTTCAGACAACTCTTCTTGACCTTGGTCTAACGACGCTGATACTCGGTGCATGTCTTGCATACCATATGTGGTACCCAAGCTTTATCTAAGTTTCATACCAAAATAAGCAATGGTGAGATCGCCTCATGAAACTTGCGAAAGGATGTAGCAGAATACATGGGGCTTTTGGGGGCAAGATCTTCTGGTCGATTCCATTCGCTTTGAAACTCTTTAGAATTCGTTTATTTAAACAAATAAGACAGATTTTTGCATCGTACGTATAAATTAAAAATACCGATGCATTCACACAAAAACTGTACAAAATATCATGTGGCGATAAATCAAAAAGTTGACCTGATTGACCCCAACCAAAGTGATTTTTGGATTTAGCACATCAAAATTGTCCTAAATTAGCTAAAAAAAAACTTAGACACTAAAGTTGGTCTTGGTCAGTGTTATCACCTCCCAGATACGAATCACTTGACCATTACGAGGAGCCTACGAGGAGCCAGTTCCGCTTGGCAAATATTACCTTCATGTGTTTTTATTCGCGTGGTCGCGACTCTATAAGTTACTATGTAAGTCCGTAGGTCGGTCGTTTGGGTGGTAACCATTTTACTTTTTATTCGGCCGATTCTAACGAAATTTCAAACCATTTATGCTGTTTTACATTCTCTTTCAAATGATATAAATACCAAGGTCCTCCCAAGGTTAGTCCGGAATTATTAAAAGAAAAGTAACCATGGGTCGGATCGTCCCACTTGTTAAAAGTTTTGAAAGTCGTAAGATCAGGAGGTCATAAGTCAGCTTAATTGAGAACACGCGACTTACGTCTGTTGACCTTGTTGTACCTGTCGGCATCTCGTGTCCGTTATTATTATTATTGAATGTAACTGATTTGAATTTTTCTTACTTTCGCTTCTGATTGACGAGATTTCGTTTTCGCGCTCAAATCCCGTCTCTTAAAAGTATCGCCTTTGTGAGGACGAATCAAAGGAAGCGTTGTCACAAAAGGGATACTTAAGGGACGGGATTTCACCGCCAAATTTTGTTTTCGTAAATTAGAAGCGAAAGTAAGAAATAGATTATATTATTATTTTGTTATCAGTTTTTTCTCAGTTTGTATATAAAAAAAAATATTACTTTAACCTTCGTTAGTGGATGTGCAGCAGCAGAAGAATGGAGCGAGTTGCTCCCAAACCAGTCATATGTACTTGTGATCAAAAATTTAAAAAATGTCGTTTAAAAAATAACCCTTTCATATGTATTAAAGCTCTTTATGTTATGTGTGTTTTCGAACTCATGAATACTTTTTTTTGGTAAATTTCTTAGTGTTTTGTCTTGCCTTTTCTAAGCTTTCGTTAGGTACATAGCATAGAATGAGTTATGCGATTCATCATTATGGCAAGCATATTCGTCTCCCACATATTGTCTTTCAAAAGATATCATCAATGTATTTTTTTCAAATGTCATAAACTGCCTGACATCAGGCAACTTAATACTAATAGATGAGGGTATTTCCCTAGGGGACACAGGAGCAAGAGAAAGTATTTGGGGTATAGGGGAAAGAGAAGTGACCTCTTGGCGATTAACATGAGCGGAGGAAACCGCAGATCAGTTATGAACTATCTTACCAGGGAATTCAGCCGAGATGATAGGGCAAGAGACTAGGGCGTCAGAGAAGAAGAGAGATGAGCAAGCAGATTGGACAGTATGTGAGAAGGTTTTTTGTTATCAGCGAAGATACGGTGGGTGTGGACTTCACAAACACACCTCAAAAGACCGTGATGAACCCTAAGCCATCTCTCACAGCACGCCTGTGTTTATTTGCTATCCGAATAGTACAAAAAAACGGGAACTTCGGCACCGAAAGGAGGTAGGGAGAAGAAAAAATAACATATTTCTGTCACATCACTTCATTCAGTCTTCGCTCGATACTTTCATCATCACAAGCAATTCATAATCCATTATGTGCCATATAACTCATTCAGCATAGCATTATACTCCCCTCTCAGATGTTGAAAAGAACGTGTCCGCTTCAAATTCTACAATCGAAAAGCCACATGACAATGTAATTCTTTATGAGAGCAGAACACTAGGCCTTAGTAAGTCACGACTAGACTCATAACACAAAGATAATGTCTACTGAGTCATGCATGACTACCATTTGCTCAGGTCTGCTTGCATCAACCAAAGTCTCATGTCGATTTTTGAAAGTGGCCACGATCGAGGAAACCGTTTTGGAACACCAGGTCTCTTTCAAAATCACTGACTAGCCATCTCCACTTCATCCTCATAATCACGTTATACTAGGCTTATTTTTTTCGTGTTTCACTGTATCATATTTCCTATCCTCTGATTGTTGAATATTGTCTAAGCAAATATTGACCATTTTGTTTTGTGTTTTCTCAGTTCCACAAAGATTTCTCGTCTTCAAGAGAGAGGATCGCACAGACTTCTCAGTGGATCAGTCACCTAAATCAATCTCATTTCGCATCTAGCGTTTTTTTTATTTTTCTTCTGTTTATTTTCTACCTTTCATCTGTTCTCACATTTTACTTTCTTTTCCCCTTTCCCCCTCTATTCCCTGAAAAGGACAAATAAAGAGCAAAATGGTGACGTATAACATTAAAATCCTTGATCGCTGGTCAGCTAACCATGAACGGTGAACACTACGCCATCTGTTAAAGAAGCAATGGTTTACTACTTCACCATACGCTTATAAAAGTCCTATTTTAACCTGTATTCCAAAGTGTTATACAGAGTAATAATTACCTTTATACTGCGCTCCAGAATCCAATAAATATAACGACTGGTTAGTGATCTGTTTATTGGTTTTCGGAGTAGGTCTGTAATGGATGATTGCTCCGTTCGAGCCAAATGCGCTGATTGTAGAGAATGAAGGCGAATGGTAATTCGCTTGTTCAGACCGGAATGCCTCAAGGCGATTTGCTGCTGAAATCTCGTTCCAAATCTCTCCTGCTGCAATCTGCAAAGGAAGTAGTCATTAATTGGTCTTTTTCTAGAGGAAATTGTTTGTCACTCAACTACAAAATGGTACTTTGCAACCCTGAAGGCTATTTATTTAAATACCTGCTACTCCGAACCTCAATAGCACGAATTAAAAAGAAACAACTAAAAAGGAGGGCCCAAAAAGAAATGGCAAAGCTAACAAAAATAAAAATGTGTGAAAGTAGATTGTTGGAATAACATTTTATTAAAATCTAAAGCGAAAGCCAACGAGGGCACATTACGATGTAAGTTTGTAAGGACGCATTGTTGAAGTAATGAAGAATGAGTAAGTGAAAATGTATAGAAGATATATAGTCGCCGATCTATCTGTGTGTATTGGGGCTGGGAGGGCACGCAATTTTATAGATGTAGGCTGCAGAAATCTGACTCATGTTACACCTGTAACCTCCTTGCAGGGCGGGAATGGCGTACCATTCCTCCCTATTTCAGGTGTAGCCGGTTGGAGTACCAAAACGAGGAGATGCTGTTGCATTGCTCCCCAAGAGCATATGGCCCCTGCTTCCTCCTACAGGTTGTGCTGTGGGCCCTGTTAAGTTGGACAGTGCCTCCTGTGATACTATTCCGAGGGACCAGATTAGAGTGGAATTTTATAGCAGCTCCATGTGCTAGCGCTCCAGGAAACAGCTAGGAGATAGAAGTTTTAGTGCAACTTAACCTCCACCAGGATTACATTGAAGTGGGGTGGTCCCACACCCCGATTGCATCAATATAGGGGGTGGTTGTGCCATGTCCATTTCGAAATGACGTCACCGCTCTTTTAAAAAAAACACCGCCTTGCCTGCTGGAAACTAGTTGGGCCGATGCAGTTCGAATAACAAATAAATTGAAAAAAATCTCCATCAAAAACTGTACTGAGGTATATAAAAGCACAAAAATAAGATGAAGGATAGCCATGCAAAGTGCCCCACGCACCTCACCACTATCATTGCTATCCACTCTAATCCGAGCCAAATTTTACCTCTTCTTCCATAAGGGACAAGAAATCAATGAGGGCGACAGCATCTCTACGGTGGGCATTCCGCATGCCTTGCGATTCCACGGGGTTCTTGTGAGCCTTCATCATCAACACAGGGGACACGGCGAACTCGCGTTTCTCCTTCGGAATCTGAAATGTCGCGTATTTGAAAGCGGGTTTTTTTTTCTCGATTTTAAAGCGCAATAACAACAAAGCCGTATCACGTAGAAAGTTTGTAATGGGGGATTTTGAAACATATTAAAGATGAGAGAGTGAAAAATGTGTAGAAGACATTGTCGCGATCCTCCTGCAGGCACTCAGTCTGGAGGACAAATTGTGGACGTTAGTCCAAGAAGGTACACACTTCTCCAGATGTCAGCCGCAGCAAAGTTGTCCATGTTTACATATAAGATTCCCTCGATTTTTAGTCGCGGGCGACTCTACATCTAACTATGTCGGTCGATCCCCGATTTGCTTCTTTTTTTTTTGGTAGTAACATTGTAATTATTCGGGCGATTCTAACGAAATTTGAAACCTTTATGTTGTTTTCACTCTCTTTCGAATGATATATTTGCCAAGGTCCTCCCAAGTTTAGCCCCAGAATTATTTGGCAGTAACATCATAACTATTCGGCTGATTCTAACGAAATTTGAAACCCTTATGTTGTTTTGCATTCTCTTTCGAATGATAGAATTGCCAAGCTCATCACAAGGTTAGTCTGGGAATTATTGAAAATTTTAAAGGTAGTAAGGTCATAAATCAGAATAAGTAAGAGCACGCGACTTTTGGTCAGTTGACCTTGTTGTAACTACTGCTATATTCCAATTGTGATGTTAATGAAATTGTTTATTTTTAAATTTTCATTTGACACAGGTATTTTAAAAAATAATAAAATTATAGTACTGGTAATGCTAGTAGCGCTAGTTAATTAACATGTTTTTATTTTTTTATCTTTTCCTTGGTGTAGTTCATCATGATAAAAAAAAATGTATTCCATTAAAGCAAAAATTCTAAACGTGATGAATTTCAGATGCCATTTCGCGGGATGAAAATAATCCAAACGTTTTACTCTGGTTGCGACAGGCGTGTCATATGTTTGCCACCCCTGGCTTAGGGTCGCTATTGTATAGCTTGGTTTATAAAGAAGATGTCTGAATGAAGCAATCACGACAAGAATGAGGAATAGAAATTATTTTTGTTCACACGAAGTTCTTTCCCTATTAGCACATGAACTGTGACATTTTTCAGTCTTTTGTTACATGTTATCGTGTGTTACTTCAACCGAGCGTCCCTTTGTCCATTTACAGAGGAAAATTGGAATATATTGAAACTAAAAGCCATTTCACTGACGACTAATCAAATGAACAACTGAGTTTGACGATTTCTTGGCTCAATAATCAAATAGCAAAATGTTCGTTTTCTTTCAATGTTTGTTCATTTCAAAATTAGTAGTTTGTCCTTGGAGCGATATTTAACTATAATTATAGTAGATATTAAAAAAAAATCAAGAGCGAGCAAATAAGTTTAGGCCCAATTATATACCCTTTCTCCAACCATTTCTTACTCTTAACTTTGTCTTTATTCCGATTCTCTCTATCTGCTTTTTTTTTATTTATGTCTGTCCTTTTTTAACAGAGAAAACTAATTAAGAGTAGAGAACCGTCTTCAAAATAACACTGAGGTAGGGAACAGCTGATTTATCTAATCCGACTCAGCTTTTGCTTATACGGAAGATAAGGGCAATGAAAAACCAGACTCTGTTGCGATTTGAAACGGCCACCTCGAGGGTAGGAAGCTGTACTGTTACCACTAAGCCACGATGTATCAACGCAACCTGTAAAGAGATAGGACAGACATTCCACACGTTAGTTAGTCGGCGCCAATCCTTCCTTTATCCATGAGGATTCCCGACGGGATGATGAAATCTACATAAAGGTTAGTATGACAATCACTGGTCGGCCTGAGGGCACCAGGAGCCGGTCCTCTTTGGGGAGAGATGCCAGGAAGTATTATGTTTTTGACACCAAACAGCGTTCAGGTGGAACCTTCGTCGCCCCAGAGGTGTGGCGGGGGGGGGGGCAGGTTCCGCGTCAGAGTTATGTGGATATAGATAACCATCGGCAGGATTCCTTGGAATAGAGTGTGTGTCTGTGTTGTGCTCTGAAAAGGGGAGGAAAGAAGGCAGTGTTGTAAATGGCTATGTGTGTGGTGAGAAGTGTAAGATCTACCCACCCGAATACAGGGGTGAGCACATCACGTCCCTCAATCGGTAGCCAAGTCTCTCCATGCGTTGACGTTTGTGTCCGCTCATGCCGGGATTCGGGATCGAACTCGGTACCGCGACGTTGGGAGACCATGACACTTTTACACGTCTCCCCGCCTTCCACAGCCCTTAACTGAGTTTAGTTGTGTTTACTTTTAGTCCATCATGGCTCAATGGTAAGACCCCCGCCTAGAGCATGTGCAAGTCGCTACTTCGAATACAAGGTGGAGACTGATTTTTCGTCATTCCCGAGGCGCACTATCATGACTTATTGAAGTCGTATGGAAGAGTGACTCACGGTGAGGATAGGATGAAAGTACAAACTGATATAATCAGATTAGTTCAATACTCAGAAAAATTGTAAATTAATTTTAACGTAAACTAAGAAATTTGATTGCGTTAATTTAATAGAAATCGCCAAATAGAAATATTTGGCGATTCCTATTAAATTAACGCAATCAGGGTAATCGTAATTAAGGATATAAAGTTTACCAAACAGGAGGGACAGCTAAGAGAACTAACCGAGTGCTCGAATTTATTCACAGGATTTTTTATTTATAAATTTAAGGACATAATTATCAGAGTGTACAAATCTTTGACTCGACCTTGGTATATGCAAATTCGTTCTGGTTTCCAAAGAATATGTGGTGTTCTTTTGGTCTGTTTTTACCATCAATTCGCGCTGTTCAATACATTTCACAGTGGATAAAGAGTTGTAACTGGACGTCGCCCTAACCTAGTCGGAAGATGGTACCCCTTTATCAACCTGAATTTGTGAAAGGACATAATAAAGTTGGAAAGATTGTAGCATCCTGCCTCTGAAATAATACCCAGCGCGAGAAACAAATCCTATCCTTCATCACGCTGTTTTTCACTCTTTCCATTCGCTCGCACCTACTTTGGAACCCGCTAAGGATTTCAGTCCACTACTCCTCTTACGGTCAATGGGTGGCCACCCTTGATGTCCGAAGAGTGCTAGCAAAACACCCCCACCTCTAATGAGGGCTAACCGCCTGTACCTTCGGGCTTGTAATTAATTGTCATTCTGATCTTTATGTTGATTTCATTACCCGGTGGGAAACCGCACTCAAAATGAAAGGGATGGGTGGGGTTAATAAATATAATGAACGAATCCTACGAATATCAATTAATAGACAAACTAAATTTAAATGATGGAAGAAAGATCTTAATGGAATCTGACTCAATGGAGAGAGGAGAGGAGGCGACATCGGGCACATTCGACCTTTGCCACACCTGTGGTCTTGGCCCAATGCCAGTCTCTAGGGGGATCAATGGGGGGGGGGATATTAGAATAATCGTGCTACGAAATAAATATCAACTCTTCAGTTGACTACTCCGCTCGCACTTCATGCCCTATCAAGCCCATCCATGCCCTATCATGCCCCTCCAATCCCCTTCATGCCCTATCAAGCCTCTCCATGCCATACATAGCCCCCCCATGCCTTACCAAGCTCCTCCATGCCCCTTCATGCCCTATCAAGCCCCTCCATGCCCTATCAAGCCCATCTATGTCCTACCAAGCCCCTCCATTCCCTACTAAGCTCCTTTAAGATCTATCAAGCACAACGCCACCCATCACCTGGTGCTCCATGCTCTAGCATCTCGTCTAGCCAAGGTTTATCCTTGGGCAGAAGTCCGCCAGTATCTCCACCCTCTCACGAACTCTCTCCATGCACACATATCATCCACCTCCTCCTTAGTCAACCCCTCCTCTCCTACACATTCACATAATCAACCCACCTTCAAAGCGACCTTCCAACCGTTCGCATACCATAACATAGTCTCCTCCACTTCCTTCATAGGTCTCTTTCCATCCATTCTTCTTACATGGCCATACCGTCTCAGGATACTTTCAGTCACAACCTCTTTCACTACCTACTTCACACCATCACTTAGCCAGTCGTTCCTCTCTTTCTATCTCCCCTTCACACACCAAGCTTCCTGTCACATTCCACCCTCAAATCCTTAGCATTCACTAACTCTCTAAGATCCCACGATACTTTTGCTACCATTTAAAACCTTCTGGTACCAATCTGAATCTTTTGTACTTATTTTCACTACATCCTTGATACTTAAAACTTGGCGCTTGTTCAAGGGTGACACCTCTGGCCTGGGTATCATCCCCATCTTCCCCCTCATTTACTTTTAGCTCCCTCCTTACATTAATCTGTCAACAGCCTTTATCAACACTTCTACATCTCCCTCGCTCTCAGCCACTTACACCAATAAATCAGCATACGTTAAAATAATCAGAATCCAGCCCTCACCGTGTTTCATCTACCTCTCACCCTTTTATCTCATCCTCATTCGCACTTCTCTGAGTACTTCATCCATAGAGATAGTATATACCAATCGAATTCATCCCTCACTTTATTATAGCAAGAACTGCCACATCACACAACCTTGCCTTACCCCATACATATGCCTAACCACTTAATCCAGCCTTCTTTCACCAGAAAGTGTACCTTACTTATAGCAACCATACTCTTCACACCCTCCAATAATTTACTACTTACTCTATAATTACGTTCATTTATTTACTATAAACCATCTCATAAAAAAACGTAAACATCCTAGAGTAAAAATTAAAAACAAGTAATATATATATATTTTAACTTTGCTTTATGATATCAAGGAAATTTTCATTAAACCTTACTTATTTTTACTAATAAACAATATTTATTTTTTTACATTTTTTTTAGTGATTTTCCTGAAGAAATTGTCTGATCCGCGGGGTGAAAGGCTTGGAAAAGTTGGTTTCTTATTAAGTGAAAAAATATGAAGCAAACCAGGGGAAAAATAAAGAATGCAAAAATAAATAAATACACATCAGAGAAGATCATGTTTTTTTCTATAATTATAATTCCTGTTTATTTACACCATGCAATTTTCCCTAAATCTCAAAATGAATGAGTCCGCAACATAACAAAGAGTGGAAATGATACTTGGATAAAAAGAGGATTGTCTTGATCAAGAACTTGGATGAATAGAGGATGGTCTTGATTAATGAGTATGATGAATAGAGGATGGTCTTGATTAATGAGTATGATGAATAGAGGATGGTCTTGATTAATGAGTATGATGAATAGAGGATGGTCTTGATTAATGAGTTCATTGAATTGAGGATCGTCTTGATCGAGGACTTGAATGAATAGGGGATAAATAAATAGAGGATGCATAAATAGGGGATAGTATGGACTTACTGCAGAGTATATGGCATAGGAGGCTCCTCCCGAATACGAGTGCTTGGTAGGCAACAGCACCTTGTCGACGTCGTTCAACGAGGCGAACGCAGACAACATCATAAACACCGTCTTATACTTAAATATCCTGAAAATTCACAGACCAGTAAAATCTTCATCCTGGACTCACAGGGTTTTGTCCTCATTCCCACTTTGCACACAAGGGAGTCAATTACACTGCTCTGACCCCAGTGTTCCAGATTGATTCCATTTGTTTTTTTGTGGTTTCTGGCACCCTTAGCCTTAATCTTGGTTATGGCACATTCGAGTGAGAGTACTTGTTCAGTGAAGTTAATCCGCACTGTGTGTGGTTAGTCCTCGAATGGAGTCACAATTCGGGTCGACTTTACAGTGGGTGTAGCTACCCGTGGGTTAAATCTCACGTTAAACTGTAGGTTCCCCACTAAGGTATCAGAAGATGCGCCCCGGGGGTAAGTTCCATGCCCAAACAACTTACTTTTTCTCTCTTTCTTCGCTTTATTCACTTTTGCTTTCATTGTTTATCCACATCCTCATTTTTTCGACTAAAAAATGCCATCGTTGGTTTAACTACTTTCCCTTAAGTATAATATCAGTTTTCACATCGAGGTAAAAGTGTAACATTGTACGTAAGCACATTGTAATGTGATGACATGACAAATATTGATCGTAATCTCTTTAGTGGTTCCCAAAGTCCTTAGGTAAATTGCAGGTTTGAGAGAGTTGACCACTACTGTAATCCCTAGCACTCTAAGTAGTCTCCACTTTTTTCTACTCGGGTTAAGTTGACCTACATATTTTTCCTTCCCGTAACTTCACCACTTTACGAGCCGTCTCTCAAAAAATTCCAGTTTTCTCAGATTTAAAAGATACACTCGATTTTTTTCTCTCGCAGTTATGAAAGCAGCTCAGATACATGGTGTCAGTCGTGTGTCGGCATGGAGATACTCACTCGACGCATTCTTTCTTACACTGATTGACTCTCAGGTGTAAGTCAATCGCAGGGCCGATTTTCCTGTCCAGGAAAAGCCTGATTTTGTCCCGTGTGATGATGGTGTAACTCCGAAACACTGAAAGAGAAGTGGACGTTCACTCTAATAAATGCCCAGGGACTCTCAGAAACCCTTCTTCCAAAGTACAATGTCCATTTCGGACCAATATTGTCATTGCCTCCCCCCCCCAGTACTCAAAATTCCTTTTTCTAGCTGAGACTTTGACGAATGACACGACCTTCTTGACAAAGTGTGTAACCCGCAAGGGGGTGTCGGGTTTAGCATGGACCTGGATGTTGCCGCTGTCATTTGGTGGATTACATGCCCTCCAGGCAGGAAGATCTGCGGGTATATACTCGTATCTGCCACATATATCACTTTCTCTTTCTTTAGTCATTTCCCCTTACAAACTATCTGTAGGCGATGCTCTCGTTGGTTTTCCTCTAAAAGATAAAAAATCCTCCTGTCATTTTGCTCACTGAAGCCTTAAAATCTCAAACAATGGCCACTTCTCTTTTTTTTCCCTTATCTTTTTATAAATTGATTGAGTAAAGTCTTTCCAGATTACATGCAGAATATTTATAAATCCACTACAATAAAATAGAATTTATAAAAACAGGTCCCCACTAACGGCTAATGGTAGTATTTTTCGCATCACCTTGTACTCCACTACCTCCGTGGATGTACAGTTCAAAAACTCGGACACCTAAATGAGAACGAGTCACGGAGCCCACCTGGATTAAAAGGAACGTCGCCCCCACGGAGATTAAAGAGCCAAGCCGTCTCGTCCATTGCTGTGATCACAAGCATGCTGGCATTACGTTTCTCCAACTCCTGCCTCACATCTGCCACTTTCTGCTCCCATTTCTTTCCTGAAAATCACCCAGAAACAGCCACGACATAGATACGGGTTTTCTAAGGAGGAAACTGTGTAGTGAAAGGACTGCGGGGGATTCAGGAAAGAGGGGAAGAGAAGGGTCGGATAAATCTAGAGGGAGGATTTTGAGACTCGAGATGAACAGAGTACAAATATACTTATGCACATGTCACGTTTTTTTACCAGCTCTTTTAATGATGAAAGCTCTAGAAAACTAAAAGATATCAAGGGGTGCAGGAGTACAGGGTAAAAGAAACCTTCTCACAAACGTCTTGCGATCCCTTGGAGCTCCACCCATTTAAAATGTCATCTACTTTACCGGCGTAATTTAACTCAAGAGTTTGAATCGGGGCGTCGCTTCGCACACTTCTTTCTTCAGGGGCCCAAATCCGGTCAACAAGGTTGTCGTTCACTGGCTTGAAAGAGATGCCGGATCCTAACAGATACAAAGGATACTTTCATTACCAAAACTATTGATAGAAACACCTGTAAATGGGGTCGTAGCATGACCCGGATGTGTCAATGTAAAAAAAATATTGACTAAAGTCATGGGTAAAAGTTTTTGCGGTGTAAATTTCACCCCAAGAATACCTCGTATTAACAAAGAATACCAAAATGTTCCCTAAGAGAAACTCCTACGGACGATTCATTAGAATTTAGTTTGTGATTCATCGGTAACGAAGTGGCCGGGATAAAACCACCACATAGATTGGTCACTTACCTGGAAACTCCCCGAAGATTAATGCGATTGAGTCTATAGGAATAATATTAAAAAAAAGACCGGTATAGAAGAGGAAAGACACAAATTATAACAGGTCCCAGGGTTATAAAACCAAGAATAAACAGCCAGTGCTTAAGATTTGCTCCTAAAGTCGATATCCAGTCAGAACGAAGCCCCAAACTCGTTCTCTTTTATTTTTTTGCGAGAAGTGTCATAAAACCTATAAAACTTAAAAATATAATTTTAATTATCCTCTAAGATGCTCTTGGCTCTTGTGAATATTGTGGTTAAATAATCCGAAACAAAACTGGCCTCTGCTAATACTTTTGGCCACGACTATAATCCGTTAGAACAAGCTAACGATAAAGCAGCGAGGTCAGGGATGACTGGGTCTTCTTATTAGACAATTGCTAAAGCATTTCCGTAATCACTCATATTTTAGTATGCATGTTTTTTTTTGTTTTTTTAATTGCAATATATTTTTAAAAAACTGTACAAAATTGATACAAATAAGGTAAAACATCAATTAGGAGAAAATAACAAGAATATCATCTATATAAAAGAATCGTTATAATTTTTTCCATTGATTTCACTCATTAAATACTCCTGGCAAATTAATATTGTTAATCTGAGTGGCAAAAACTGAATTATTAAAATGCGTCATTTATAATTGTTTCTTCCCAATTTTTTTTTTAAGTCATGTTGTTCATTAAAGCATTTTCGTTAACGTAATGTGTTAATGAGCTGTATTTTACCATAATTTTACCAAGAAATGTTAGCTCCATGGATAGTATGAATTATTTACCTTATTTAAACTTTGTCAAATGAGCAATGAATTTGGATTAAATCAAAATTCATTTCAATTATTTTTTATCATTAAATACTTTTATAGACTTTAATCCTTAAATGGATAATAGACTAATATATCCAATATATAGTAAGGAAAACAAACATTTATAAATAAAAAAATGTTGATAAACTTAATTCTTTAATAGAAGAATATGAATGAACCATTGGCTATAAATAAATCCTCATTTGGTAAGTGTAACTCTCAGTTGGATAAGTATCGGCGCACCTTTCATTTCCTCATCATAGGCGATCCACTCGACGGCACTGATCAATTTCGGGTCAGCTCCGACAACGGTTCCTTTTCCCAACGTGGAAATGAGCCATTCCGGGATCGTAGGAACCTGCCAGGAGGAAGCAATTAAAGAAGAAGAGATAATTAGATGTAAGTGTGGACCCAGAATCAGGGGTATTTACCGTTGTCCGATAGTTGTTTTTAAACGTTAGCCTGAAAAAGAGTACATTGGCCATTATACTCGTATATATTTTCATATTGCGTGTTTGCGAATTGTTATAGAGATGTTCAGTAAATATGAGACCAGAAAGAAAATTCAATAATTTGTCAAGATAAATCTGACCGTAAAAAATATGTAAATCAATAGAAAGAATGAACATTAAGGTTAAAGTTGATTTTGCTTGTTTGTTTTTTTACAAATAATTTATCAGTTAAAATGATCGCGATTCTAAAGCATTTCGCGTTCTAGTGAGTTCAATGTCCACCTCAGTCGGGATTTTTTTTCTATACATTTTCTATACTATTTATAAATTATTGAATTATAATCATTATGTATCCGTGAAATGCAATTGGATAGTGCACACCTTGGGCGAAAAATCATCACCAAAATCATCAATAGAGTCATGGCATACGTCTTATAAACAAACAAACAATTTATTCAAGGAGCTTTCGTCTTTGTTTTGAATTGGCCGTTGTATATTTGGACCAGTGACATAATGAGCAGGTTAAAACATAAATCCGATGAAGAAATTAACCTTT
This sequence comes from Ceratothoa steindachneri, assembly GCA_963969495.1. Classification (NCBI taxonomy): domain Eukaryota; kingdom Metazoa; phylum Arthropoda; class Malacostraca; order Isopoda; family Cymothoidae; genus Ceratothoa; species Ceratothoa steindachneri. The sequence continues at coordinate 57,333,105 of OZ018319.1, read as the reverse complement.
GGAAAGAAAAAGATTAAAAAAGAAATTTTTAAAATCATGAAGGACCAAGATAATCAGAAAGGAAAAAGTTACAATTGCTTGTACCAAGATTTTGAATATATATATATATATATATATATATATATATATATATATATATATATATATATATATATATATATATATATATATATATATATATATATATATATATTGATGTGATCTCGCCCATACGAGATTATATCAAAATATGCAAGTCTCAAATTATTCTGGATAACTTTTAAATACTTAGTCATAGCCCCTCCTCCCAGCACCACGAACTACATATATTAGAATCACTTTTTATCCTAAGACTTAAACCTAATTTAAATATAAATCAAGCTGCATCCAATCTTTACAATGTATCATAAATTAATGAAATTTTTATTCGTGTATTAAGCAGCTGATCCTAAATTGCACTATTCAATTTTAGTATTTTAGGAAACTAGAAATTTTACTATCTTAGTTCCTTAGTGCCAATGATGAGGCTAAGTCCTCGCAACGTTCAAACCCAGATAAATAAAGATGTTTTATCAATAACGTTCTTGGTTTTCACCTTCATATATATATATATATATATATATATATATATATATATATATATATATATATATATATATATATATATATATATATATATATATATATATATATATGAGGAATTAAACCACATTCTCCGAAGACAATTTAATTCAGAACAGTTTCGGTGTATCTCACACCCTTTTTCAACTGACACTGGGCTGTTAAATTGTCTTCGGAGAATGTGGTTTAATTCCTCATTTTTTCTTGCGATATTGCATTAATTTTCATATATATATATATTCAACAAGATTGCTTCTAAGAAAGCGTAATTTTAATTGTTGTAGCAAGGATACGACCATCAGTCACATTCATTCTTATTTATTGTAGGCAACGTTTCAGGTTACCTAATCCATCATCAGGCTAAAGGGATAAACATGAATTTATGAGGCAAATAATTGCTAAAATAAAGGCTCATTTTCAGATTAAATCTGAAAATGAGTTTGAATACACTTTATCCTAATATAAAGTTCACAATGGAGAAAGAACTTGAAAACTCTATTTCTTTTCGAGACATTCTAATTAAAAAACGCCTACTGGTTTCTGCACGTCCATCTATAGAAAACCAAAATATACTGGATTGGGTCTAAATTTATTTAACTTTTGTGACAAAAAAATTAAGATGAACTGTGTATATTTTGATACAAAGGGCCGTACGATTTTGTTCCTCCTTCGCTTTAATGCACCTTGAATTTGACGTTCTAAGAAAACTTTTCGTGGCCAATTCATCCACTCTTGATTTAGTTAACCGATGCAGAGGCAAAATTTTAAATGACTTCTTCCATCCAAATATTGCAAAGATCACTGTCCCTAAGGATTTGTGATATTTTCTCCTTTCCGATCTTGATCCTCTGAATCAAGAGGCTTCAAGACGGTACCGCAAAGTTCTTTAAAGTTTTTTCCCGCAAGTTCACTTCCAAATAACCTTCATTAACAATTCGAAAATTGAAAATTTCTTTCGCACCAAGGATTTAATCCCTGCTTGTTTGCTCAATAGTATTGTAAATAAATTTTCTTTTCCTTGATGTTCCCAGAGAACAACACACATTGGAGGAAGTACTCGCTCCTTACACTCCAGGACATGTACACACCTTGGCGTTAGTTGCCGAACGAGGAAATCTTTCGACAAGAAGTAAGTCTTGCCCATCAGAGACCGCATTATAAAATGTAAGGTTGATGCCAACATCGATAATTTTTAAATTTGGGGTTGTGATCCTAACACCACACACCTCAGAATTTTAGAGTCTATTTTCATCAAAACACACTCGCCCACGTTAAATTCCTACTCGATATGCCACCCCTTGTCGTTCAAACATGTTATTAATTTCTGACACCCAACCCACCCATAATGGTGTCGGTCATCTTCATTCCCTCAAGATTACCGACCACGGCCGAAAGACGTCTCGGAATAAAATATGTCTTTGCGAATGGTTTTTCTCGCCTACAAGATTCAGACCATAAAAAACTTGTAAGAAAATTAAAGAGAATACAAGTTAAACTGCGGTGGACTTCAACACTGCATGTATACAACATGGCCTCTTGCCTAATTATATATATATATATATATATATATATATATATATATATATATATATAGGACAGGTCTACCTTAAATGCTTGTTAATATTTAACTTATAAATAGATTCAAGGAGGAAGGGATGGCATTGTTTCTAAAGGAGAAAAAGGGGAAACCTTTTAATGTAACATGGTAACATTTTCGGAATATGTCAATCGAAGATATATTCAAAACCTTTTTGGTTTCCTAAGCTCGGAAGTTTATTTTTAAATTGCACAACTTTTATGTACATATATAATTCATTTCAAGATGTATTTTGTAAAAAAAAAAAAAGTAAATACGCAGATATATAAGGCAATTCCTTCGTGAAACATTTCGCCATAATTGGATTTTATTCTACGATCTTTCATAACACAAACTTAAAACCCTCTTCGTAGGTCTAAGGTGAGAAAAATGCGTACCCCTTCAACCCCTGCTTTCATAAGAATCCAATGACAATCCAGTTCTTGCTCCGCCTCCAGAAAGTACCTTCCGTCCGTCCAGAGTGCCCTCTGGCCTGTAACTAGTACCACAGCCGTTCCAGCACTTCCAGTAAAGCCGGTAAGGAACGCACGTCTCTTATCGTGGTCTGAAATGTATTCACTCTGCAAACAAAAACATAGTGGTTTAAAAAATAAGGTTTAGTATTAAGCGTCTTTTGTAGAAAAAAATGGTAAAAATATGAGGGAGCAAAGTTAACTTTGTGCATTTTAACACTTCTGAGAATGTGAATCAAATCTTATCTCCCTTATGGTGTGTGATTAGACATGTTTCATATACCTAATCAAAATTTATCCCATCACAGATGAAGACGACAATACAATTAAGTACTGAATAATACGAGGGGCGGTCAATAAGTTTTGCAATTCAGATATAAAGAAACGAGATATGAGGAAAAGGGTTTTATTATCTTTTATTATAACTACCCTCGACTTCAATGCACTTGCGCCACTCGTCTCTGAGGCTTCGAATTCCCGACAACCAGAAATCTCCCGACTGCTGTTCAATCCACTCTTGGACGGCAAGCTGGACATCTTCATCGTCCCCAAAGCGGCGTCCACGCAGTGCAGCCTTGAGTTGGCGGAATAAAAAGTAGTCGCTAGGGGCCAGATCTGGACTGTAGGGCGGATGGTTGAGCTCCTCGAATCCACACTCGCGCAGGGCAGCTTGTGCAACTCTGGCCTTGTGGACAGGGGCATTGTCGTGGAAGAGCAGGACACCGCATGTCAACTTGCCGCGCCGCTTCTGACGGATACAATTCTTCAACCCAGCCAGTTCCTCGGCGTAATATTGGCCTGTGATGGTCCTTCCACGAGGCGCATAGTCCACCATCAACACTCCCTCAGAATCCCAGAAGATGGTGGCCATGATCTTCCCGGCTAAGGGTTGGGTCCGGAACTTGATGGGGGTCGGAGAGCCCCTGTGCTTCCAGGCCATACTTTCGAGCTTGGTCTCAGGATCCCAGTGATGGACCCACGTTTCATCACCTGTCACTATGCGTGACTCGAATCCAGCCGGGTCTTAGTTGTACAGGAGCAGCAGCTCCTCCGAACTTTGACGACGTTGAAGTCGATTATGGGGCGTGAGGTTTCGTGAAGTTTCTAGGGACCCAACGGGCAGAGACCTTGGTCATGGCAAACTTGTTGTGGATGATGTTGATAACACTTCCATGTGATATTCCAAGTTCTCGCTCGATTTCTTCGACCTTCACCCGTCGAATTTCGAGGATCATCCTCTTCACACGGGCCACATTGTCCTCGTTGGTCACGTCTGACGGGCGTCCTGGGCGGGGGTCATCTTCAATGGACTCAGAATCATTGCGGAACTCCCTATTCCAGCTAGCAATGGTTGCATAGGAAGGGGCGGTGTCGGTATACACTGCAACCATGCGTTCATGGATCTCTTTTGCATTCCTGCCTTCCTTGGTCAAAGATTTGATCATTGCGCGATGCTCAACCTTCTCCATTGTTGAAAAATTTGTGACTGACGATCTGCGATCAGCTACTACTTCTTAAATAGACGAGGCAGGAACGTGCGACTGCAGGTCCTGACTTGTCATAACTTGTCCTAACACCCCCACAAACAGCCATCCCTCTTCCTCTGTTTTGCCCTACCTATTTTCAAAACTTATTGACAGCCCCTCGTATGTTCAAAGATATTTAATTTCCTTCGATAGTCTTATACCCCATTGTATCAATGATATATATCGCAAATTAAAACCATCATTAATTAAACATTAGGCAAAATCATTATAACAAGGAACACAATCACGAGGGGTCCTAACGACAAATCTCTAAATCTCAAGTTTATTTACATTGTGTCCTTTTAAAGGTCTGAGAAGCAATTCATGTATCCCCCAAATTTGCTTCCTTAACTATTCAATCGGACGACTCCTCATCGTAATTGATGCATAAGCTCTCTAGCGATACCTCTGGCACTTCAACGTGAATCTTTGATGAAATACTTGCAAGTCTCAAGGATTGGTCTTGTATTTGAAATCTATCTCTCTATAGGGAAAGGAAAACTAATAAATATATCGGTGATAAGATCACTTAGTAAATAAAGAATGTAGGGATTGTATGAGGAGAAACAAAATAAATTGGAGAGAAGGGGCAGACATAGAATAAAATAAGAAGATATCAAAGAATTCATTTAGCAAACCCATCCACATTAAAAAGAAAGGGAGAGTTGAAACATAGGTTCCATATAACCCAATCCTGTTCTCTATAAAAGAGAAATAAGATGGGAAATTGAGGAAGAGAAATTAAAGGAAAGTTAAACTTTCAAACTGATTAAATGAACAAATTAAATGTTTAACTGAGACTCTCCCATCTTAAAACGAGTGTTGAAACGTTTCTTCCTTATTAAATTCAGATTTTCTTCTTCTTCTTCTCCTCCTTCTTGTATTTAATGTTTGCGTTGTATCGATGAAACATTTGCTTTCTGTTTTACGAAGTATCTAAGCAAATCGAAGTACCATCAAACTAATGGATAGAGAGAGGAAGGAATTCTTCTTTGAAAAGTTTCATAAGAATATTCACTGTCATATTTATTTATATTCACGTTATTATATTTGTATTATTGTCATGTAATGTTGGTGCTTATGTATGTCAATGTTCATGTATTTGTTTCTTTGCATATTGTTGAATTTAGCAGATGCATGCTAAATATAGCCTTTAAATATTTCGTTTTATTTTAGTTTCAATTTATTCAGCAAATATGCAGAGGTTTTTGCATCCTGCTCGCTTCGATGGTGACCCTAACGGCAACTCGTCTGCCAGGAAATGGAAACCCTCTTACAAGACGTTCAGCAATTTTATGATGGCCATAGGTCAACATGATCTATTACATTACAGTCTGCGAGACTTGTGATTCTGGCAGTCAAGCCTAAAACCGAGCTCTACGCTTGACATCTGGCAATTTTTCGTCAACAACAGTTGGAATCGTTTCACTTATAAAACTATCAGTGCGGAACCGTATACGGACAAATCTATATTAGATATCGTCATAATTGCCCTACACTCAAATTTATATTTCAGCGTCTTACAGAAAATAACCGTTGTACCTTCAAACTCTGTTCAATTAGGCTTGTGCTTTGGAGCGGGTACAAAAGAACTGCGAGGCGTATATTGCGTGCTCAATATAAATGTCTGTAACAGCTAATCAAGTGGCTGAGTGGGTTACAAATGTATCACTTGTTTCTGCTGAGGCTCCGGGTGAGGAAACTTAGATTACAGCCTTTTCCAAGAAACTACAGAAATGCATTTGGTGGGGACCAATCTTTACCCCATTGCTCACGATGCAATGAGTGAGAAATGCAAAAAAAAGGCCGTTTCTGTCGAAGTCTGAAAGAGAATCTCCTATCTTTTGATTATAACAATAAATTTTAAAGCGCTCATAAATAAAAATGAATTTAAAGTTTGTGACTATAATTTCCTTATAGATACATTGGGTTGGATCTTTAGGAGATAGTAGACTATTAGTGAGTGAAAAAACTTTGAACCGATTAATGTCAGAAAAGATTCCACCTTCTTACTTATTATTTAGTATATCATTATTGAAGAAAAATAAATAAACCCTACTGCTGTAAGTTCCAATCTTCTGTTACTTCACCAAACTTATCAATAGAACCTATAGAAGCCATAGTGAAATATATAGGATCGAAAATAGGCATTGCCAGAAATAGCTGGAGGGAATCAATTAACCACATCAAGCGACCCCATTCTCTTTTAGTTTAAGGAGCTATTCTCACGAAACACAATAGGAATAATGTAGGTAGTACCAATTAAACAGCCACTTACCTTAGAATATTACAGGCTATAATTCTAATCACAAGATACAAACGACATGCTAGTTTAATCAAACTCAATATCATATCAGCAATTAATCATGTTAGGTAGTCTGAGGTCAGAGCAGACGTGTATAAAACACAACTACATTAGGTAAAAGCTAGAGATTGATTGGCTAATTGACCTGTTCAGTGTGGCCACTTTAACTATAACTAGTGACTTTTAAGTAGGATATTACAATTAAAATTTGATTTTCTTTCACTGTTATTGATCAAATTTCATTGGTCGTCCTAAACGGCTTCATCTTTGAGACGAACGTTTACCAAGTGAAAATTCAGAAACCATCTTTGGCACTGGCTAACCTGACCTAACCTAACCTAACCTAACCTAACCTAACCTAATTTAACCTTTCCTTCACCGTATACTTGACACAAAAATGTTATGTTAATTTTACATTGTTGGCTTTACTAAACTCTCAAAGCATAACTTTGCGAAAATGATCTTTAGACACTTCCATAATATTCATCATTTAACGATAAGGCATATTAAATTAATAATAATAATCCAAAATTAATAGCCTAGAAAATGACGACTAACTTATATCGAAATGTAACCTTTGGGTTAGGCTAAGACATACTGGTAGCTAGGCTTCGAATTTATTAGACTGGGCTAGTATAAAAAATGACCCATTACTTATGGAATGACCTTATATGTAAAAGAACTACAGAAGAACCCGAGGCGAATCTTGGTAGAGTTCTTAAGAACGTAAAAATAGCGAATTTAACGATCCACTACGAGAAAATCACTTCTTCGACTAGTTCCGTAAATCCTTTGGGTTACATTATTTCCAATGGACAAATACACTGATATCAGAGGAGTCTCATCCACTTAATCATATGATATCTTTGATTTTGAGTATGGTTCTATTTTCCAATTAGGTTAAATGGATTGCTACGCTTAAGCAAGCCAGGATCTTCCATTTTTCGAGATCATTAAGTCCTAGAGAAAGAATATATTCTGGTATTGAAAACTAGGCGTACGTCATTTGTTGAGGCGTTAAGAAAAATGGTGCCATTTCTTGGCCGGGCGCTCGTTTACTCTTGTAACTAATCAGAGATCAGCATTCCCCTAACTAGTCTGAAGTCAAGCATGACACACAAGATGTCTGTTTGTTTTTATGTTTAATGGATTCATGAACATTTGACTTCAGATGAGTTAAGGGAATCCAAAACGGTAAATGACATTGATGGAAGGTTGAGTTGTATTGTTATAATTTTGACAGCTTATCGCCTAGACAAAGAAAACCTTCTTGCCGATACTCTTTCGACGTCGTAATGCTCTGCTTTGAATTTTTAATTCTTGTCTAAACTTCATAAGTCATTTTGCACCCTCGTTTAGTTAGATCAATACACTTCGTGCACATGCGAAGTATGTCATTTTCAATAGAAGAAATAAAGAATATGGCATCGTCCTGTCCAATGTGTACCTCTTACGTATCTAGAGAAATTCGTGATTTTCTGCATCGTCGTGGAGTTTGTACACTTTATATTCTTCTATACAATTCTGGTGGAAACAGTCAATTCACAATTTGGAAAACTAGATTACTCGCATCGAAGTCTCGGAATCTCTAAATCGATCAATGGAAAGGTCGTTTTACAGGATGCACTAAATTATATTTTTTACCCGTTGTTCTCTACAGCTAAAAATACTACACGCATTGAGTAGTTATTCAACTACCAACGACGAACTTCAAGTGGAGGCACTATCTCGTCATGTTTTTATATCCCTGAACCTGACATTTTAACTGCGACATAACTGTATTCTAAGCTTGATCCTCTTACTTGGGAAGCCGATTAAATTGAAGCCAACCCTCATTATGTCCTTGTCGACGGAATGGAAATAACCATTAGTGTACGTGACCTCGCTTTGCACACATAAGTGACATTACCTAACCATTTCCCGGCATTTCATGAACAAACTGAGGCAGCTGATGGTCAGACTTTGATTAAAGAACCGGAAACATAAGAGGACAACGTGCTCATGATGACCGGCATATTTGCATATTGCGAATGCGGAGTTCCAAACTTATTAGAATGATCGAAAAGTGCCAGTGGAGTATAATCCACCAATTTATCAATTATATAATGTTATCATTATTAATAACTGCAGCCCAACGGGAAGGCCAATTTTCAATTCTTGGTTTTAAAAATCAGCAATTTCTTTCGCGAAAAATTCCGTTTGAGAGATTATTTTCATTGACACCAGTGTTTCTAAATGTTCTGACATTTATGAAATCATCTAGTAATCGAAATAAGGGATATGGAAGAATATCCAATCATATTTTTCTGTTTTCCCAAGCTGGCCTATGTAATGCTTCGTTTACAAGATCAAGTCACTGGCACGAAACGTCTGCAGTAATGTTTGAGAGCAGTTGAACAATACATTCATTTGTTACGCTAAATCTTTAGTGCTCTGACGAGAATTTGATTTAGCAGTTTCTTTCGAAAGATCCTCATTCATTGTGGTTTGTCTTCCAGAATGAGGCGCTATCCGAGAGGTCACAATTGTTGTTTATGGTATTATTATTTTTTAACTACACGTAATATTAATGAGCCTTCATTGCAGAAGGATAGATTACACAAATCGTTTAACTAGCTGCGTCGCAGTATTAATCGAAACTCATACATTAGGCGCGAACCTGGGGAGGGAGCGAGGGGGCTAAAGCCCCCTCCCCCCGCCAATTTCAAACCCGTTTATGCGTATATTTAATTTTTAAGTTATACTTTTATTCTGCTATTGAGAAAGAGTTATGTAATAATATAGAATATGTACAAACAGTTTTTAACCCCTACCGATCGAATGTACTTAATATGCTACATGTCTAAAATACGCTTAATTTTCAAAAATCATTTTTAAATTCAGCATTATATTTTAGCTGACGTCCCAAAACTAAAATTCATCATTTTCTGATGTGTGGAAAAAAGAATTCGGATCTGAGAGAGTTGTTGTTCACTCCTGTATGAAATACTATTATTTATTATCATTATTGTGTAAGATGACCATTATTAATGATGAATGTACTTCTTTAGACTCCTCAGAGGAAGAAATTCAGGTTAGCCCCCAATTAATCTTTATCCTGAATCCGCCACTGCATACAAAAAGCAATGAAGAATGGGTAACTCGGCGCTATTTCTACTTTACATATTTCTTTTTGCTTTTTTTGTTTCAATTTCCTATATTTATTCTTGCACACTCATATCTCACATTTCTCCCTGTTTATTCATATCTCTATATCTCCTCTCCGTATATTCCTCCTGCCTCCTTTTTCTTCACTTTTATTACTCTCTTAATGCGCCCTCTTTAAGCTTCTCCTTAATTTTAGGTTTAGTTTTCGATTCTATCTCTCCCTTTCATGTTCCTCCTCCCACTCTTTCTATTCTCTCTCTCTCTCTTTCGCTTCCTCCCTCTCTACATTCCCTCTCTTCCCCTCACACTCCTTTCCTCCCTCCCTCCCTCCCTCCCTCCCTACCCCTCTCTCTCGCTCCATTTCTATCTCTCTTTTTTTCTCTCAGAGAAAGAAAGGATGATAAATTAAGGAGAGAGAGAAAGATCGAAAGGGGAAAAATACACACTTGAAGCCACCATCTTCAGGCAACCTTGAAGAAAGTGTCTACCAAGATGTTGATAAAAATAAAGAATGATAAAGTGGGTAGATGGAGTGTCGGTATAAATAGGGGTACAAATTTGCCCAAAGGTGCGAAGAATAGAGAAGAAACTAAGGGAATAAATAAAGAAAGAAGAGGGTAGAACCGGTTTTGAAATGAAATTTAATATTTTATTTACATATTATGTTAAAATCCTAATATATTTAAAAACAAAAATAAACCATATTTCTTCAATATTTGAAATGTTTATTTGAAATAACAAAAGTGATTTTACAATAAATCTTTATCCTGTTAAATAAAAAATAATACCCTTTAACGAAACCAAATTACCTAATTGAAACTTCTTAAATTTTTATTTAGAAAATAAGATCTTACAAAACATGGAGCATTGAAGCTTTCCTCCGACAATTTTTCCCCTTATCTTAGTTGAAAAAAGCCGGCAGCTGAAAAGACACGCTCTGATTCCACACCAGGTGCTTTAATGGTCAGTAAGGCTTGGTGTAATAGTTTTAAATTCCTGCTTTTTGTTTAAATAGATTAAAAAAGTTTAAATTCACTCGTCACTTTAAAGCTTACTGAAGTATTTTTTTCTGAGAATTTGTTCAACCTTTTTTACTTTGTTCATATATTCTTGCATAAGATCAATGCAGTCAAATGAACCCATATCAAGTGAGTCAGTCGAGTGACTTGATTTACTAAAATTTCCTCTTCTGACTCGTTGTTGTTGGAATATATCTTAGGGAAAAGCCTAGAAACAATGCTTTCAGCACATGTTTTTAGTGCTTGACGCGATGGATTGAACTGGGTTAGCCAAGTAACTAAGGAGTGCCTCAATATCTTTTTGCCTTCTCGGAGAATACCTATCCATGAGACATTTGAGAAGTTGTCCTGATATTGGGTTTACGAGCTTGGATTCTGAAACCTGTTTATGAAGGATTTTCAACATATCCGCTGATCAAATTGATCAGCGGATATGTTGAAAATAAAAATTTCAAAATAAAATTTTAGAACCGGTTCTGGAAATACGGTTCTCGGCTCTAAATAAAAAAATAAATCCGGGTAGAACCCGTTTTGGGTGAACCAGTTTCCAACCCTAGCTACTACTACTTACGTCGATCGTTTCCTGTCAGAAAATGTGTCGACAGACTGACCTAGCCTAACCACCTTGGGATGTAGCATTTTTTTATGCTATCACTGTCCAGTGAGTGTGTGCATATTTACATAAAAATGTGGATTACTTTATTTTTTCAATGAGATAAGTACGTTGAATTTATTATTGTATTCAAGATTTCAACATCGACCAATTTTCTACAAAGTGAGGTTGGCGACAGGATTCCATGCCCCTAAACACTACTTGCCTCTCCCACTCCCTTTATGCCTAGTAAGCACAAAGCAATCCATCATTTTTTTTCAGCCAAATAAGCCTTTATATCAATGGGGTGCTGTGATGCAGAATATTGAAGTATATTTTGTTACTATTTGTATTATTGTTATGGAATGTTTTTGCACCTGTGTGTGAATGTCCATGTATTTATTTCTTTGCAGACGTGTAAATTCAGGTATGTGGATGTGGATGTGTATTGAATGAAGCCATTATTTATTTCATTTTATACCGGCCTCACTAGAGGAGTTCAGGAAGATTAGAAGTCATGTACAGACAACTTTACATGACTGCTATTTACAGCTGAATTGCCACAGTACCCCTTCTTTAAGTCACTTAAAAAATGCTTTTTATCCTAGAAAAATAAACCTGGACGGGATTTCTCTTGTGTAATTATCCTGAACAAATGTCAATACACGATACAAAACACCCCCTTTAAACTACAACGTGTGCCTAAACTTTAACTACGTAATTAAACAGAATAGTTAAAAATCTTAAAAGTTAAAAATACAACTAAAAAATATCTGGTGCATTCTATATTAGAAACGAAAAGTTTCCCTTCATTTTTTTAACACTTTCACTCATTGCTTAAGTTACAATCATAAACACTCCTGAATAAATTGCACTAAGGAACGCAGTAAATCAGCATAAATGACTTTTTGTTCCCAAAACATTATAAGGATAAAATTTTTAATAGTAGGAAAAATTTCATTAACCTTAAGTTATCAAAACTTCTCTAATGCATAGTTCTGTTCCAAACCTTCAACGAACAAGGAAAGAGCCGCCGTAGCTGAATAAATTAAAGGATACGAGTTCCGAGAACATACAACTGAGGATGATAACGGATTGAATGTTCTTGAAACTATTGCCCCACCCATAAATTTCTCAATTTACGACGGCTGTTTCACCTTCAAAATTTACCATCTTACTTTAGAACTTTAGGATAACTTATCATTACAATTACTTCAGTTTTCGAGGAAAGGTATTCACCTAAGCCTTACCAGGTGTTCGTCGGAGGAGGGAATGATATACGCATCCAGTTGTTCTTTCTTAATCTCTTTGATCAGGTCGTTCACTCTGAAAAAAATAGAAGATGAATTTAAGTTATTTTTTCGCGTTCAGCTGCTTCCATACAATTTGAGCAAAACTTATCTCCATTGATGTGACTCAGTTACAGGGAAGATCGAGAAAACTTGTGGTAAATAATTTTGAAACTTTAGAAAGAGGTATAACAAAGTAGAAACTGTAGCGTGCCAAGAAGTACAAGCGGACGGTTTAAAAGCTTCGCTTGAATGAGGCTTTTTTAGAGACTCAGGATGGCGCAGACGATACGTCGCTCACCAAGAAAGGTCCAGCGGCGCAGAAAGCTACTAAGATTACTAAAAATAAAATATCCCTAAACCCGAACTGATAAGACACAAGGACGGGAGTGCATATTTCATTTTTTGTAAAGTTTAAACAAAAGTGACAGGATACTCGGCCTTGTTCGGGCTTAATTGTGGCTCTCTTGAGGTACACTCAGGAAATTTGCTCTTTCATAAGTTAAGTTGTTTAGGTATGTTGGTTTCATTTGACGATTGTGAGCTGTTTGATGCGTGGCGAAGGTTAAGTTAAGTTTGTTTTGGTTTTTATTAGACGATAGACGATTATGAATTTGTTGCTCTGTTACGATTAGTAGTTTATATTGTTTGGATTACTTTTAGCTCTGGATGCTGTTTCTAATTATTTTTTATGATTTTTTTTTGCTTAATATTGCTTAACCTAACCTGCACCATTAAATCTGCCTAAACAAAACACATGAGATTAATCCAATTCTATATTTCATAGTGCCCAGTTTTAGCCCCTCAAGCGGACGAAAATGAAAAATTCGAGGAATTCTCATTTTAAATGTTATTACGGTCATATTTTTGTAACCTTATGCCTTTCCTGACAAAACACACACCATTAACTCCGCTGAAAAAAAATATGCATATTAATGCATTTACGAGTATGTCTCCCAGTATCCCAATATTTGCGCCTACAGCGTACAGGAGACACGCACACAAAAAAATCTGAATTTTAAATATATTGGGTGCCCCCATCCCCAGGTTCTCATTTTAAAATTAGTCATATCTCACCAAACTATAGATCTACATATATAGACAGCATTTCAACGCAATTTAAACCAAAATATTTTCTTACTATGTTTAAAATTTAATAAAGATATTATTTATGTTCTTGTAATTTAAAAAACTATATACTCGTACATATGAGTACTTGTGCAAATATATATCAACTGTTACTGTACAAGAGGATCGTTTGGCAGATTTTAGGACATTCAAGTTTTCTCACACTTTAAGAAAATAAATAGTGTCAAAAAACAACAAGAAATACAATGAATATTTCATTTATTTTAACCGAATAAATGATCCGTTTTGTTGACAACTTAATTAGTCTCTTCTTCCACACAAATATGTTTCGTTGCACTTCGTTATTGTCAATTTTCTGCCATAATTTAAATACTTTATCCTTTAACCCACGTTCAGTCATATTTCACCATTGCCTGTGATAAAACCTTTTCTTTCAGCGATTCCAAAAGCCCGAACTTTAAAGTTGCGACTCATTCATCGTAATGAATTTGGGTTAGTTATCATTCATAAAAGCCTTTGCGGTCTGGATAAAGATGACGGCAGTCTGACAATAACTCTATGCGTTTAAAAGTTTCATGTAAGTTATGGAATTCACTTTCGTCGTTTCGGTATCAACAAAATGAACATTAGTTTTGCTGTTCCAAGAAACATGCAGACATCATACTTTTTTTTAAATCGCGGTCTCATTATACATTATAGTCTATTCACCAGAATTTCGTATTTAAGACCAAATCCAAAAACATCTTTTTGACGAGTCCCTGGAATTCTAGTGTAAATTCTTCTCATGTGTGAACACAATATTCTTAATATCATGACTTGAAAATTTATAAAGCAACTGCCAGCATCCGTCCCTTCTTCTATCCTTCACAATTTCGTTTTTCCCAGATGCGGAAAACTTTGGGTTTTAGTTTCAGCGATTTTAACTATATTGAGACAAGTCTTTGGTGTAAATTAGGTCAAAATACCGCCCATAAAAGGTTTCCAGGTTGCGGAGATATGACGTCGTTGAATGAGAACTTTAGGGGAGGGGGGCACCAAAATATCAAGATGTATAGAAGGAACTCAATAACACAACTTTACTATCAGAGACGCGATTGTTTTTTCGAGAAAGGTTCCTCAAACCCTCTCCCAGTTCTTCCCTTTATAAAGCATCAGTTATGGTTGTTTCGACCTAAAAAATAACTAGTATTTTTGCCTCCTGCTTATTTGTAAGATTATAAAAGTATATTGTCCAATCCCAGCCATAGTCGCTTAGTTTAACTTTCCAAATAACCTCCAGAGGTGATTTTGAAAAAAAATAAAAATAACCGAGATCATGTTAATGATCGGGATGGGTGGGTGAGTATTCAAGTATTTTGCAATTGTAATTACAGTAGTTATGTAAATACTCATTCGCGATGTCGATTTCAAATATTGTTAGGGAACAGTTTGAGTTCATGGCTTCTCGTTCAATGTTTATTGAGAAAAAAAGTAATTTTAAAATTTAATATGGTTTAAGAAGCTTTTTTAAAATTACTCGATACTACCTTAAACAAGCCTAAATATCATTTTGACCGCAACCTTTCCTTTTTCATTGAAGATGCCAATTAAAGTGATCGAAAACTGAGAGCCACCAGTCAGTGGACGCAATGTCTCTTTATTGAAAAGGGGTTTCATGGACACAAGAGCCTAGAGCTCTTGTTACTCTGGGTATTTATTTCATCTCGCTATTGTCTCGTGCTCGAGCCTGAATTGTGGACTATCATCTTTCCTATCTTGAGTGAAGATCGCCGCGGATGAAAGTCAATTTGACCTTGATTACAAAAAAAATTCTTAAGATTGTTTCGATCTCTTCTGTTGTTGATATCTTATTTTGTTTAGGTGATTCACTAAACTCCTAAAAATATAGTAATCTGATGGGGCTGTGTCGGGTGAGTATGGTGGGATGACTCAGTAAATGCCAATCGAAATTGTTAAGCTTTTGTGTGTCATATATATATATATATATATATATATATATATATATATATATATATATATGCTACCGAGCAAGATATAATAAGAGAACGATTTTTTTCCTCTATTAAAATATTTTCAAAAATATGAATATATTATTGTATCGTATGAAATCTTCCTAAAATATATTAAATGAATGCTTACGTGTACCATGGAAATTTCATTTACCTACTCATTATATTTTTGAAAATATTCTATGACTATTAAAGGAAAACGTTCTCGTATTTTGCTCGATAGTATATATATATATATATATATATATATATATATATATATATATATATATATATATATATATATATGTATATATATATATATATATATATATATATATATATATATATATATATATATATATATATATATATATATATATAAAGAAGAAGGAGCAAATGCAAGTTCTGCGGGTGATTACAACCACCACAGGGCTTTCGCCATATTTATTTTCAGCCTTTCAAAACAATTTTTGTGAGCGGGTGAGAAGATGTGGTATAAAAATTCCTTGGAGGTTCCTAGCTTAGAGAGATACTGGGTTTGATGGGGTAACGCTTTGGGCGAAGCAGAATTGCTGTGGCTGGTAGCTCAGCGGTAGAGCATCTGACCGGCAATCAGCAGACCCGGGTTCGAGTCCCGGCCAGGAATTTCAAACTTTTTTCCCTGGCGTTATCTCTGTCTTCTCGGTAAAGGATTGCCTTCATTGTGCCGCCCTCTGCTCTCTTTGATTCTAGTCTTCTTCTAATGTCCCTTTCTCTTACCTCTAAAAAAAACTCCTGTTTCTTGTCTCATTGCGGTTAAAAGGCTATATTTGGCAAAATAGAGTCTTCCTCAAAGCCCTCGGAAGGAGCTCTTCTCACATACATGAGAAGGTAACACATAAAATAATTTTCTCAGTTTCTAAGGTGTGGCGAAAATTGAGAAAACAAATTCTCCATTCTCTTCGATAAGCAGGGGTGACATTTAAAAGAGCCAATCGAAAGATAGTTTTTTGGCTGCCTGAGAAAAAGCTTATTATATGTGTTACCCTCTCGTGTATGTGAGAAGAGCTGCTTCCGAGGGCTTTGAGAAAAACTGTGTTTGTAAAATATAGCCTTCCTTTTAATCGCATAATTATGATTGCGTTACTGCAATAATTTTTCTCAATATATATATATATATATATATATATATATATATATATATATATATATATATATATATATATATATATATATATACATATAGTAGGAATATGAAGACATATGCGATGGTTACGAACATTTAATTTTCCGGACGTTTCGGTCATTAACGATAACCATCATCAGCGAATTCTAAATACAAAGAATTATTTTTATAAGAATAAATAAACACAGAAATAAAAACATTACAGGAGTCAAGAATGATAACCGAAAGCAAGAAGTTAAAATGAAATATATAATCCTAAACCGTTGAAAGCAAATGGGTGAAAATCTATTGATAAGAGTTTGATTAATATCGTAAAAATAACTAAATTAAATAATAATCCCATGAGTATAAAATATTCATAATAAACATGAATTAAATTCTTATTGAAATACAAAAATTATAAACTATAGCAATAAAGTCAAAAGCAAGGGATGGAGAAATCGATTAATAAGAGTGACAAAAAATTATTAAATAATCCCATGAGCAGCAAATTTGAATAATAAACATGAATTAAGTTTTAAGCGGAATACAAGAAATTCACTATAAACTACAGCAAGAGAGAATTATAAGGGAAGGGAACAATCCAAAATAGGTTAGATCGGGGGCTATGTATTAATAGATATTAAATAAGCAATAATGGAGGGGCCAAAGAGGACAACTAAAACATTAAATTAAGGAAAAGTCATTTGTAAACTAGATCATTTGGATATAAACGAGACAAACTAATATATATATATATATATATATATATATATATATATATATATATATATATATATATATATATATATATATATCTATATATACATATATATATATAGTTAGTTAGTTAGTTAATTTTAGCACGTTCTACCTTCTGAATGGCGAATGCAGTTTTTGATATGAGGCTAGAGATTAAAAATCAACAGAAGAAGAGCTATTTTATTTGGTCGTACTTAAAACATTCGAATTTTGGCCATGAGCTTTCGTCTTTCTTCGGGCATCTTCGGACTGAAATCTTCGTTATTGTTGAGGCGGCATTGATGATGCCGCCCCCTTTAGCGTCGAGGTAGTTGTTTGGTGGTCGTGAGCAACAAAGAATGAATCTCGCTGATGAGGTGAGATAAGTGAGGGGGATGATAGGGGTAGATATCATTAGAGGGTTTTTGGGGGGGGGGGAGTAATGGTTTATGTGAGTGTATTGGAGTTGCCAGGATACTGGCTGATCTTTTTCTTCTGGTGTTCTTTTTTTTCTATTCTTCTAATTTGTTTGACTTTACTCTGTATTAGTTACTCGTACGTTAAGTCTTTCTCCTATTTCTTCTTTAGTTTCTACTTTGTGATTTATGATTTTGATTGGGGTACCTTTTCGGTAACGTGCTTCTAATTCTTTTTCAAATTCGATTTGCGTCCTGTTCGTATGTGTACATTCATAGTCTGTTTATACTTTAGGTTGTTTCTATTTCTTTATTTAGTTTTATTCAATTCCGTTGTTATTCGTTTTCAGGCATTCACGCCTTTGTATTAGGTTTTGCTTGTTTATTCATTATTATTGTATTTGTTGTTTTATGTGATTATTGGACCTTCCTCTTGCCGCAGGCGAAGCCTACTGCTCGGGTAGGCTTGGCGATCATAATTTCTGTTCTCTATATTAAGTGTTCTATTCTTCTCTACATTTTTCTTCTATCTTTTGCCAGATTTCTTTACCCCGTTTTTCAATGATTTTATTAATTATTATGTAGGCCACTTTGTTTTGTACTCTCTGTAGCTTTTTTTTTGTTGGATTTTGTTACAGTGTGAATGGGAATCGAAGGATACACTCACACCGACTCCACAAATGCTTTGAATAAATTCTTTTTTCTTTTTTTGGTCGATGTATTTTAGGGTAAACAATAGCCTCAGTCCCATTTTGGCTCTAGTAATTCTCTCTTTTATATGTGCGTGGTAGCCT